>MU825415.1:450000-647264 GCA_029204205.1 Desmophyllum pertusum | reverse complement strand
ACCGTAGTAGGGGACGTAAAAGAACCCACATCACTGTTCGAAAGAGTAGGGGACGTAGTCCCCCGGTGCTGTGGTCTGGTCATTTCATGGTTGGGGGCCGGTTTACGGGTATACAGTAATTGGCGCAAGCTGTTGTAGTTACCCTGTCTACTTGGCAAAGCTAGATAAATTAAATTAAACTTCAAACTCTTCAGAAATTCAATTCAGTGAAAACAGGGGGAGTGGAGTTGAGTTTTTGTGTTCGATCGCTGTGTGCTTCATGAATAGTTCTTGATGACCTTGAACGATTGACAATACTTTTGTACTAGCTTTTTCCTTGCTTTCTGGCCAGAAAACGAGACCAAATATCCAGTCGTGAATCCTCGGAGATCAAATTTCGACCTTATTTTAGTTTGCAAAACAATCTCTACTTTTCTCTCGAGATTTTGATACCCGCGCGCGAATTAGCGGAAGCATGCATCGATCGTTTTATGATCCATGGCGGGAGGCACCACGAAGCGAAAGCTCGCACGCGAGCATCTCTCCCCAATCCCACTCGAAACTTTCACTCTCGTCCCGGATCCTTCTCGAGACGTCGCATTTTGCCCGACGAACTCACTCTAAAATACTGACTGTTTTGCAGTCTAGAGTCCACAGTTGTTCCTCTGCCTACTGAAGACAGTTGGAGGACCCGCCTAGATAGGGAAAATGAGCATGCAAATAGTGTGAAATCGCGAAATTGTTTGTTTTTCATTTTAGATAAGACCCAAGAGATTGAGTTTAGTGCATCACTTTACAGAACTGTTACATCCTCACATGGCTTGGTAAGTAACAAAAAAATGCCAACAATATCATATAAGTAGATATTTTAGGGGGGGGGGGGGGTTAGGGGGGAACCTATGCTATTTCAAGAGAAGATATTTGTATTTTTTTTAACCTAGGGTTAGGGTTAGTGTTAGTGGACTTCAATTTGCTGTACAATTCCGATTATAAATCCTGGGTTTATTTTTTGTTCACTAAAAAGGCCGAGGCTATTGTTAGGACTGACTTGTGCGTTTCAAAAATGGTTGGACTCATATTAAGAAATTTGTGAACGTATGCTGTATGCTGTGAACCATCATAAAATTCTGAGATTTTGCGTGTTTTTTTTTTTTGGTGCATTATATGAATACCGCATGGTGACAGACTCTCTAAACTGACTAAACCTCTACTGTAGTCAAATAACATCACGTGAGGCTGAGAGGGAGAAAAGGGGGCTTATTATCGCAGAGTTCTCTTTGTTTCAGATTTACGGGGCTTATTTTTGCGTGGAGGAGCTCATTATCGGAATTGAAGTCACAATTTGTTTTCCTTTTTTGTAGAAAAATGGAGCAATGGTGTTTGCGTTATCTCGCACAGGAATGGTGAGAAGCGAAATCAATCTTCTCAAATATCAGATCTACTAGGAGAGGTGAGACGGAAATAGCTCAGTTCCTATGTCATTTTACTCTGATCAAGTGCATAGCATCCATTTCCGGCCACCTGATTGCGCAGAGAGGGACCAGCCTGTTCGTGTCATTTGTCGAGTACTTGCTGTGTTCTTGGTATATTTTTAACCTCTTGAAATCACGCTAAAATAGATGGTATTTGTTCAACAGAAGGGTTTATCAGCGGTGCAGCATTCCACAAACATCCTGGTTCCCTGTTACTCTGAAGAAGAACTTGATTCGTGCCTTTGGTTTTTCAAGAAAAGAGGCGCGTTAACAAAAGGTAATGTTACTGAACGTAAGTTGCATGGATCTTAATAAGAATTTTTTTTAGCGGTTTCACAAAGACTTACACCTTAAGAAATGTCACATGTACTGTTGGAATCCGGCTAGAAACAAAGTTGGCTTGGTGGATTTTAAACTTGGTAGAAATACGAGAAAGATGAGAAAGATGCTCAGTCAGTGACATAAGCTATTCGGAAGAAAAAAAATTGGGAGTTCTCCCAACAGGAGTCGAACCAGGGACCTTCAGCATACCGGTCGGACGCTCTACCAATGAGATACAGGAGCTCCTGCGGCATTTGGACTAGCCTGAGTCAGTCAACAGACATCTCTCTTCGCACGCTCAATTCTTTTCACGCTGCAGAGAGTCTGAGTTTCGACCCGAAAAAATACATAGTGATGACGTAGCTCTACAGAGATCCGTGAAGTGTCTCTGATTGGTTGCTACTTGCGCGCGAAAATTCAAACCGAGTAACAACGAATCAGAATATACTACACGGGTTTATGCTGGTAGCGCGCGAAGAGAAACGTCTGCTCACTCAGGCTACATTTGGACGTTTTGCACCAAGTTTTTGGGGGGTGTTAAATAAAGAGTGTTTATTTTCTTCGGTAATGTGTCTTGCATTTTCAATCTGCGGGGTAAATCTCAGCCTGTGTCACATCCGTCATCTCTCCTCTCCAGGCTCTCTTCCCGATTTTTTTGAGGGGAGGAGGCAGATGTACACAGGCTAGGTAGATCTAAACTTTCGACTTAATGTTGAAGCAATAGCCCATTATTAAGAATAATGCCTTGTTTGTTAGTTTGAAAACGGAAAATCGGAAATAATTTCCATCTATTAAATAAGTAAACTTTACTCCAGGAGTTACTAAAATGCTCTTTCGCTGCCGCTATTGTATATTACAGAAAGTCTTTGTCATTTCGGGTAGCTCTTAATTTGTACGGGTTTCTCTTCATTTTATTTCAGATTTAAATTCCAAAGTAACAAAGGAGGTCGCCTTTCTTTCTGAATACGAGCCCCCGATTGTAAGTTACTTGTGTAGGCGATGCTGAATCGAATACCGAACAAAATGTGTAAATAAATTTAGTTTGAAACTTGAACGTTCTCATGTATCTTGTATTGTGCGGGAAGGAAATGGGTACCCTATTTTTAAAGTTGTACTTTTTCCTACTTTTCCGTGGGTATAATAGCTTTCACTGCTTGTCTCACTTCTCTGATCTTCCAGCAGTGAAGAATCGGGTTCAGAGATGAGTTTAAATAAATAAACAATGGAGATTGTGGCAAGGAAATAAGCCACACTTCCGGGTATTTTTGCATGCGTGAATAGCACCTACAACACTAAAGGGAAGATAGCAAGCAAGCTATGCAAACTGCACCCATGCTATGGTGGAAACCATCTTCTTGTATCGTGCTATATTCAGTGGAATTGCTCCTGCGTTTGGCGGTTGTACTTGGTGGGCGTGGTCTTGTACTTGATTCTGATGATGGCGGAGAAAGAAATAGATCTTGATGTAAGAGAAGACTGAGGTTAGCAGAGAAAGTAGCAGCAAAGCGATTAATACAGTCCGGGCAATTTCATGACCCCATGCGGCTGTATTTCCACTGACCCACCTAATGCACAACCCAGTAATCAAAAACAAATTATGACCGCTCGGACTCGCCTTAATGTTACAATGTGCCTGTATCTTAGCCCCAACAACAGCGCGAGAAGTCTGTCCACACTTATTGCGGTTGATGTCGAGATCGATACAGCAGACAAAATATAACCTGAATAACTAGTTACTTGGCTACTGTAGTAAAAAGATTGTTGTTCACGTTTGTTATCCCAGCGATAAGAGTTATAGCATAGAATGGTTGCGAAATAAGACCCGCGCAAAGATCAGTGACTGCCAGACATCGAAACAAAAGTTTTGTTGGAGGATAAATAGAAGTCACTTTATGAAGAGCAGTTAGGATCAGTACATTGCCCAGAGATGCGGTGATGGAGAGAAAAATGTTCAGGGCTGTGAGAAATACAGCAATGTCTACTGGTAATGTGCTTAATATCTGTAATCGTTCCTGCTTGAATGTGTTAGTTCCAACTCCAGCAGTAATGTTCGCCATTCAATTTGTTCGTCAGCACTTAGATTGTTGCCGGTAAAGGATCTCTTAGCCGCCTTAAAAACTTGTCTTCTTTCTTATTAGTGGGCTGATATAATACTTAGTTGCGGCTGATAACAGTCAGGTACATGTCCTGTTGTGCTTTTGATAACTATGTTTAATGTACATGTATATGTGCTTTAGCAGTGAGATATTGTCGTTGTTTCTCTGTTTTCTTACATTTATTTGGTTTATTAGTCATATAGTAATGTCATATGCTTAGCTTATTGCTCGCTAATGTTGGAACAAATGAGAAAAAAAATACTGAAGATTGTCAAAACAGCACCAGTCGAGTATTACATTCTGAATGCCAGTTTGAACGTCGAGAAAACATTTGAAGTTGTGGATTTTCTAAACAAGGAAAATTCATAACTTGATATAACAGCTGACTACATCTGGTTTGACGACTCGATAAAGGAAGTCATAATTGTCAGTAACGTGCATATCAATTAAGTTGGAGTAATGAAATATTTCTCTTTTTCTTTTCTGTCGATTCAACAATATATCGAGTATGTTTATTTTCAGTCATATAAGTACTAGCTAGATGCTTCGAGTTTCTTCATGTACAACATGCAATTGCAAGACGAGTTTTATTGTTTGTTTCTTGGCCATTTATCATAATATATTTTCACCTGGTGGCAATTTACTGATCACATGAATGCAACTGTGGAATATTCGTATATTTTTCTAGAACTTAGCATAATTTGATCCAAATTAACCAGCCTAAATAACAAGTATCGTGAATCATCTGGAGAGATCATTTCATTTGAAAATACTCCCGTGGAAATTACACGTTATATTTAATTTTCCATTTAACATCACTACACTTAGTCGAAATAATTACACTCTTTTCTTTTTATAAGAACCTTTTTTATAAGAACGTTGAGGCTGAGATTGACCAAAAGTTTAAGGACATGCTAAGAACATAGCCAGGTTGAGACTTAGCTAATAACATTTTTATTCACTTGTTTCTTGCATCGAGCTCTAAATACAATATTCCAGTATCCTTTCAAAAAATTAACAAAATGTAACATTTCACTGAATATCTCAGTGAATAAGCAGTTCAAATCAGCTCAAAATACTTGAATGCACATTTTTTAAAGTTCATAACAACATGAATTTCCATCACATAAAACGTAAATACATTTTCATGGTCACGTTCAAATCTATACCATTCAACTTAAGAACATGTTAAGAACGTTTTCAGGCTGAAATCGCCAAAACAATAAGAACATTCGGTCTTGGTTCAGCCTTAGCTCGAAAATTAGACGTTCTTATAAAAAAAAAGAGTATAATGTCCTTACTTACTTACTTAATCCTCTTCGTGCGTGTCCGTTCATAAGTCCGTCACCAGAGAACGCCAGTGTTGCTTGTCTTTCGCTAATAATTCTGTCCTTACTGACACTAAAAATGAGGTGGGCAAGCGTCATCTCGGAGCCCAGCATTTGATTTTTATTTTCACAAAATAACCAATTCTTAAGAGGCTGTCTCTGTTAAAACCGACCAGTCGATTTTTCTTCGAAATTTGGATTTTTCTCATATGCTGGGATTTTGAAGCCTTTACCGAAGTAATCACTAAAATGAGTTTTATTTGATCAAAAATTCTAACTGGAGTTATTTATGATCGATCAAAGTTTGGGCCGGTTGGCACTAATTTCGGGGCCCCCGGAACTGCAAAAATGACGCATATTGCCGTCGCCGTGAAAAAATAAATATTCGTCCTAAAGATCCAATTCTTTTTTTAATCTATAGATATATCATAGAAGTTTGTTCAGACTGTTGCAATTAGAATTCAATTGTGTTACTTCGGCGGTAAAAATTAGATTTTCTACCACACCTAAACGAGTTTTGAACGAAACACGAAAATAGCTCAACTTTGAGGGCAAATTTTAAAAATGTGGCACCTGTTTCAGACTGCTTAACTACATAAACAGAAACTAGAAATGACCGTTAATTCGAAACTAAAATAAAATTTGTCAGCACTCCACGTTTGCGACACTAACAATTGTTTGAATTTTGGTAAATTCTGAAAATGTAACAGCATCGAAACCGCAAGGGGACTGGGAACGATTACACGTGTAAACGTCGCAGCATTCCTTTCTTCCTTCCATCCTTCGATGCGCGGCTCTATTTACTGTTCATGTGGTGTAATAGTAGTCGTCAATTTGCCTCTACAAACTATTCAAGACTAATCTACATCATCAAAGCGGCTTCGAACAATATTATGGTCAGTAATGCAAAGACCGTTCTTGCTACGTTGTGATGTGACCGTCACGCTCGATACAGATCTCAATGATGAACGTATCTTACATGTAATATCTTTTAGTTGGTAACGATATAGCTGGAGGGACACGTTTAGAGTTCTGACGTTACTTAATAGAAATCAAGGATTACTGAAGAGACCAAAAATTGCATCAGAAAGCCAGATAAGAGATTATAGTAAGTGAATTTCTCCGAACACACTGTGAGAGCGAATGTGTTCGTTTCTGTTACATTTTCAGAATTTCCCAAAATTCAAACAGTTGTTAGAGTTGCAAATGTAGTGTGCTGACAAATTTTATTTTAGTTTCGCATTAACGGTCATTTCTAGTTTCTGTTTATGTAGTTAAGCAGTCTGAAACAGGTGCCACATTTTTAAAATTTGCCCTCAAAGTTGAGCTATTTTCGTGTTTCGTTCAAAACTCGTTTAGGTGTGGTAGAAAATCTAATTTTTACCGCCGAAGTAACCAATTGAATTCTAATTGCAACAGTCTGAACAAACTTCTATGATATATCTATAGATTAAAAAAAGAATTGGATCTTTAGGACGAATATTTATTTTTTCACGGCGACGGCAATATGCGTCATTTTTGCAGTTCCGGGGGACCCGAAATTAGTGCCAATCGGCCCAAACTTTGATCGATCATAAATAACTCCAGTTAGAATTTTTGATCAAATAAAACTCATTTTAGTGATTACTTTGGTAAAGGCTTCAAAATCCCAGCATATGAGAAAAATCCAAATTTCGAAGAAAAATCGACTGGTCGGTTTTAACTTAACTGCCCTCAGTTTACTTTTTTTCTGCTATTTTTCTGTGTATATATTTGCATTCACGATTTTTATTTAACGATTTTTCAAACTTGTTAAATCGTTTATTCAGTTCGGATTATATTAGGCAGATAATTTACCATTGTTGAAATTACCGAGACCACGTATGTTTCTTAGGCCAACAAAGAAAAACGCGACAGATGGCGGCTTTCGTTTTAGGCAAGTATTTTATTTTGGCCATTTGACACGATCCTCTCTTTCCTGAACGCTTCATTTTACAGAAATGTCAGACATACCCAGCACATTATAACACTGAATTTATTGACAATTCCTACATGGGTTACATGAAAAGAGACTTTGCTTACTGTTAGAGTTGAAATAATAAAAAAACTCTCGGGCTAGACTGCATTATTTCTGTTCGCTTAGCTTCTACGACCGTTTTGCTTGTACACACTCCTGCAGTGTTAACACACAGCTCCACTGTAGTGTCTAGTTTGATTTACAACAATTTAATTGTCTGATTGTTTCTTTCACTGCTTGTTTCACTTCTCTGATCTTCCAGCAGTAAAGAATCGGGTTCAGAGATGAGTTTAAACAAAGAAGGGAGATTGTGGCGTACAAAACGGCCACTTTTCCAGGTGTTTTTCCATTCGTGAATAGCATAAATACAAGACCTACAACAATAAAGGGAAGATAGCAAACAAGCAATGCCAACTGCACCCATGCTATGGTGGAAACCATCTTCTTGTATCGTGCTATATTCAGTGGAATTGCTCCTCCGTTTGGCGGTTGTACTTGGTGGGCGTGGTCTTGTACTTGATTCTGATGATGGCGGAGAAGGAAATATATCTTGATGTAAGAGAAGACTGAGGTTAGCAGGGAAAGTAACATCACAATACTTAACACAGTCCGTGCAATATTAAAGCTCCATGTACTGTATCCACCTAATGCACAACTCAGTAACCAAAAACAAATTATGACCGCTCGGACTCGCCTTAATGTTACAACGTGTCTATATCTGAGCCCCAACAACAGCGCGAGAAGTCTGTCCACACTTACTGCGGTTGATGTCAAGATCGATACTAAACACAAGATAAAACCTGAAGAACTAGTTACGTGGCTAATGTAGTATAAAAGATTGTTGTTCACGTTTGTTATCGCAGCGATAAGAGTTATAGCATTGAATGGTTGCGAAATAAAACCGACGCAAAGATCAGTGACTGCCAGACATCGAAACAAAAGTTTTGTTGGAGGATAAATAGAAGTCACTTTGTGAAGAGCAATTAGGATCAGTACATTGCCCAGAGATGCAGTGATGGAGAGAAAAATGTTCAGGGCTGCGAAAAATTCAGTTATGCCTGCAGGTGATGTGCTGAATGTCCGTAATCGTTCCTGCTTGAATGTGTTAGTTCCATCTCCAGCAGTAATGTTCGCCATTGTTCTTGATGGTCAGCACTTTGTTAATTGCCGGTAAATAAGAGGAGCTCTTAGTTCTTCTTTCTCGTCGTTTTCTTTCTCGTTAGTGGATCGCTGATGATATTAAACATTTGCCGCTAACAACACGCATCTGACACGTCCTGTTGTGCTTTTGATGCTTTAACATGTAATACGTCATGTTGTGCTTTAACCAATGACTGATTGGCGTTTGTCGTCAGATTCAGTTTCTGTTTTTTTAATTTGTGGTCACTCACAGGAATGACATATGTCAAGCTTATTGCTTTGCCTTACTTATGTTAGAACTAACTGAGAATAAACAAGAATACAGTGAAGATCGTCAAAACAGCATCTTTCGAGTAGAACATTCCGAATGCCAGTTTGAACGTGGAGAGGCAACTTCATAACTTGATATAACAGCTGACTTCATCTGGTTTGAAGGAAGTCATAACTGTCAGTAACGCAGTGCAAATTTTAATATTTTAAAAGTAAGTTGAAGTAATAAAAATTTATCTTCTTCTTTTCTGCTGACTAGCAATACATCCAGATCCACATCTATTCTCAGTCATACAAGCACTAGCTAGATGCTAAAGTTCTGCCTTTTTCTAAATACGTCAAATTCAATATAAGACGACCCGGTAAAGGGAAGTCATAAATGTAAGTAACATGCATATTAAATAAGTTGAATAAATTAATTATTTTTTTCTGTCGATTGAACAATCTATCGAGTTCTTTTATTTCAGTTATGTCAGTTGTATGTACTAGCTACAGTAGATGCTTCGAGTTACCCCATGTACAACACGCACGATTAAATGGCGAGTTGTTATTTACTTTGTTTCTCGCGGGCCATTTATCATATATTTTCACCTGGTGACAATTTATTGATCACAAGAATTTGCAACTGCCAAATATTCGAATACATTTCTTGAACTTAGCATAATTTGTCCTAAATTTCCAGCCTAATTAACAAGAATTGTTCATCATTTGGAGAGATGACTTTAGGTAAAATGAAAGTTATACTTTACATTTCACATCAGTGCATGCACCAAAGTCGAAATAATTCTACACAACTAGGGAAAATCAACCTGAATGCACTCCGAAATGTATGTTGATTCATGCCGATCAGAGACCAGTTCAGAAATTAAAAAGTTAACATAATAAGATACAATTTTTCCAGACTGTTTATTCGTATCTTCGTTTTAATAATCATACCAAATGCTGCATCACACGTATTCCTATATTGTTTACGTCCATATACATAGCATCAAATAGCATTTATTTCAGTTTAAAGTACTTTTTCTTTGTCAGATCACTGAAGTTGTGTAACTTCTGCACGGGTTTTTACCACTGAAGAATATTTGGGCTAAAACAGCTGACCATACCGACCATAAGAGGGTACGCGGGCAAGCGTCATTTCGAGCCCTGCATTTACAAACTAACTAAATGATAAATGCTCTTAGTTTTAACTAAGAAAACCATTTCTCTGTATATATCTGCGTTAACCAATTTTATTAAAAGATTTTTTTTTTAATTATTTACTTATTTTAAGAGTGTATGACTGAGAAATCCAGGCAGAGGTCGGAAGAAGGGGGTCGGCCGATCTCCATCATATTTATGTTGGATATTGGCCTTACCCAACTAGTAACCCTGGTAACATTCATTTCTTGATTGGCTTTATTGTTTTCGAGAACAGACCACCCCCAAAAAAACTGCCCCAGCAGCACAGTGAAAGCTGTGATTTTAGGTCAACTTTGGCAGCGTATATCTCTCGATTTATTAACGCAACAGATACAATTTCACATCAATATAATACATGGCTCTTAGCAATTTCAATGTATATTACAGCTAATGTTCACTGTACCTCGGACACGTTTTGTATGCAAACTAAGAATGCATGCTTCGCAACATTTTCAAAACTCGCAAAACTACCCATTTTAAAAAGCCCGTTTCTCAAATGTCCGGGAAGATACAAATATAAAACAATATGCAAGTTACTCACCATACATAGGACGATATTCTAAGCCAGTGTTGAAATTGGTCCACTGAATTTGAATTTTTTAACAGTGCACTGTTTTTACCGCTTCCATGGATTTTAGCTTTCCCGGGCCAATTACAGTCACCGTGACTTTTTCGTTGCTGTCGATCGAATTATCCGGATTTTGCCGTTTAAACGTGTCCAAAATGTGTGTACAGCTAATAGTTATGGTTCCATTCATGATTCCGGTGTGGAAAATATTCATTTCAAGCAAGATGGAGACGAGAGAGCCAACGACACGTTACGCTGGAAGATTGCGTGACAGCAGCTGACACGTAGCATCGAACCAAAGCAAGATTATCCGCGTAGATAAACAAAATGTTGTAAACGACTTCCTTGAATTTGACTCTTGGTTCATAGAAATCTTTCAAACATTCCATAAATGAGCCCCGTAATTCTTGTGGTCGACTAGCAAGAAGTAAAGCTGTCATCTGTTGTCCGCAATTAAACAGACAAAACACTGTTTCCACTGTTGATGTTTGCTTAATTGTAAAATAATCGGTCACGGTTTCACTGGTTTCCATCATCCTGTAGCTGAGTTTCGTTTCCGTAACTAGTAACGGGAATTCATATATTTACAAAGTTTATAAAAAACTTTATTAGTACTAATAAAAAAATTTCGGGCAAAAAACTTTAACAGTGAAAATAAAACTTAACAAAAATATAAATCAACTTATTAAACTAATTATTCTTATACTAATAAAACCGTAATCGGGCAAAAAAGAAATCGACTTTTTTGCCCGATAATTTTACTAGTATAAGGTAATTACCTTACTAATAAAACCGTAATCGGGCAAAAAGAAATCGACTTTTTTGCCCGATAATTTTACTAGTATAAGGTCATTCATATACTAATAAAACCGTAATCGGGCAAAAAAGAAAATCGACTTTTTTGCCCGATAATTTTACTAGTATAAGGTAATTACCTTACTAATAAAACCGTAATCGGGCAAAAAAGAAATCGACTTTTTTGCCCGATAATTTTACTAGTATAAGGTCATTCATATACTAATAAAACCGTAATCGGGCAAAAAAGAAATCGACTTTTTTGCCTGATAATTTTACTAGTATAAGGTAATTACCTTACTAATAAAACCGTAATCGGGCAAAAAAGAAATCGACTTTTTTGCCCGATAATTTTACTAGTATAAGGTAATTACCTTACTAATAAAACCGTAATCGGGCAAAAAAGAAATCGACTTTTTTGCCCGATAATTTTACTAGTATAAGGTAATTACCTTACTAATAAAACCGTAATCGGGCAAAAAAGAAATCGAATTTTTTGCCTGATAATTTTACTAGTATAAGGTCATTCATATACTAATAAAACCGTAATCGGGCAAAAAAGAAATCGACTTTTTTGCCCGATAATTTTACTGCTATAAGGTCATTACCTTACTAATAAAACCGTAATCGGGCAAAAAAGAAATCGACTTTTTGCCCGATAATTTTACTAGTATAAGGTCATTCATATACTAATAAAACCGTAATCGGGCAAAAAAGAAATCGACTTTTTTGCCCGATAATTTTATTAGTATAAGGTAATTACCTTACTAATAAAACCGTAATCGGGCAAAAAAGAAATCGACTTTTTTGCCCGACAATTTTACTAGTATAAGGTAATTACCTTACTAATAAAACCGTAATCGGGCAAAAAAGAAATCGACTTTTTGGAAAGATAGATGCAAAGACGACAATGATTTTTCTTGCGGGGAATTAATAAATACAACTCCGCAGGTTTTCATTTAGTTTATATTCCGATTACTGTGTCCGTTCGCAATCACACGCGACCCTCAGAGCACAGCTGCCCACGTAAACATCATTCTGCTCACGTTGATCGTTTTTCTTGTCAAAGCGTAGTAATACAAATTATTATACTTGAACATTGTCTGAGTATAAATTATTTGACGAAAAGAAAGTAATTAAAATTTCAATAAATAGTCACTGGCAAATGTGTCGCCTTGTGGTGTTAACTAGTCAAATGCCCACGTGCACGGTGTGCATGGTTCTTCAGCAAGTAATATTTTTCTTTCGGTCTTGCATGAAGAATCCGCATGATCTGATTCTTCTATATGAAACTGTTTTATTTCTTTTCTTTCAATTGTAATTGATTTAACCGCATTCACCTTTCAGGATTTTACTTAAGCAGAAATCGTTTATTTCCAAAATCTATAAAGTTCACATGGACAGCTAATTCGCAATTCGCATGCATGAATGACCACCTGAGGAGTGTTTAGGTGGAAACATTTATGTTCAATGTTTTTATGACCTTAGGTTTTGCACGGTCTTATACCTTTTAAACACAGGGTGCCAAGAGTAGCGGGGTTTTCCAATATACATATGTTTTGGTTGTTTTCTCTACTTTTACCATGCAATATTTTTTTGTCCAATTGTCCATCATCCTCCCCCCCTCCCCCTCCCCCCCCCCCCCCCCCCACACACACACACTCCCCCAACTCAATAATAAAATGCTCCGTCCCTAAAATAGCAGCCAATTTGCGCTTTTGCGCGGCGTTAGCGGATAGCGATCGTTCTCTTTTTGTTCGTGGCTGTGCATGGGAGGAAGCCCCCAGTGATGAGGCACTAATGGAACACTTCACGTGGGAACAATGAATTTCGTGATTTGCGCATTTAGCACTAATAAAAGAAATCTCGTGAAAAACTTTATTCCGTTGAACTAATTTAATAACATAAAAATCAATAAAGATATACTAATAAATGAAATATCGTGACTAAGGGCCTATTTACATGGAGAGAAGTTGTCCCTGGTAGGAGAGTTACCTTCTCCCCCGAGCCATCTTTTATCTAGCGTTTACACCCCCAAATGTTCCATTAAAACTTGGGTATTTTATATAATTTACGATAATTTTGTTGCTTTTGAGCATTTCTTTACCAAACTTGGCAAGTGAGTATGGGATGCTGTCTCAAACATTTCGATATCAATTACAACAGAAAATGTCAAATTATGACGTCACAATTAATGACGTCTTGATTTAAAGTTTTGAATATGCAATTTTTTTTCTAGAATTTACGAAAGATCGCATCAAGAAGAGTTAAAAGCCGAAAACCGTTTGTCGATATCTCAAAAATTGGATGAGATTTAGAATTTTGAAAATGCGTAGCCAAAACATGGAGTCCCTTCCTAGTGTAATAGAGTAATTTTAATTAAAATTAAAAGGAATTAGAGTCGTTTTTTTGGTGCCCACAATCCTAGTTATGTTGCAGATTGGATGTTCAGGACGACTAGAACAAGAATAAGAAAACAAATCAGAATAAATTTTTTTCCTACCAGTGTTAGTACTACAAAACTCTTTATGTCGAAGCATGATGTTCCAAAAAAATACAAACTCTACTAACGTGAGCTCTGCTTAACGCCGGAAATAGCTGAAGAGCGCGGAATATAAAAACACAACTGTGTTGGATAAATCTGGCCACGGATGTGGCAGGTTTAATATACAAGGCTAAAATAATAACAACACAGTGAGAGATCTTAACAGATCAAATTATTTTGCAAACGTGGGGCGACAAACAACCTCACGTGATGATCAATTATTGGATAAAATAAAAACTATCAAACAATAATAACCCGTTGGTTGGCAAAAGGGGAGGTGGCGGGAAAGAATTTACTCGTCAGTGAACGCTTTGATGGCGAGGGAAAGAAGGACGTATGGATTTAAATATCGTAACTTTATCCTAGCCAGCTAGGACCGCCCTTCGATTTCATTTCTCGAGTAATTTCCGTACCTGGTACCGACATAACCAACGGATTATCACGTGAACATCGACATCGACATAAATAACATTATGTGGCCATAATGTTTGCTTTTTTATGACGTCATAAAATATGACGTCATCAATTATTTGATTGCTAATATTATCGTTTTGGAGTTAAAAACTAAAAATCTAAAACCATACGATATTTGGAAACACTAAGCACTCTATTTCACCAAATTATTAGCCTTTCTTGAAAAAAATTGAAGAACAAATACCGAGGAGATTGATTTTAGAGGAAAAGTAAGGTTCGGGGGGGGGGGGGGGGGGGGGGGGGGGGGGGCCGGGGGGAGTTTCATTAAATTGCCATAGCTCAATAAATATTTGTCGTAGCGAGGAACGATTTTCGGTCCCTAGCCAAGCTCTTTCAAATGACATAACTTTCTTTTTGAAAATATAAAATTTGTATAACACGTTTTTGTGACGTCCTCAATTATGACGCCATAATTTGACATTTTCTGTCAGCAACCCAACCTTATATGCCAAGTTTGGCGAAGAAATATACAAAAGAAGAAAAATTAGCCTGAATGAAACATTTGGGGGGTGGGTTGGCCCCTACGTGTTATGTGAAAAAGTTGTCCTGTTTACCGAGCCAAAACTGACTTGGCCCTCTCGGGTTTCGCGCATGCGCGCTTCGCATCCTAACCATCAAGCCCCGCGCTCCCTGTTTTCCCGCTCGTAATGTGTTTTCCCGCTCGCAACAGCGCCTGGGGACGAGGCAGCAAAGTGTTTATATGGAAAAAAGTTGGCCCGTCCCCCAGGGTCACCCTACCTTCAAAGCGAGTAAACCCTCCACCCAGGGACACCCTGCCCCCCGAGCCTGCTATTTATAAAGAAAAGTATGAAAAGTTCTCTCGCCCGGAGTTAATTATTCGGCCGTGGAGGGTGACCCTCCTACGACTCCTACCAGGGACAACTTTTCTCCATATAAACAGGCCCTAACACGCCGGGTTTCCCACGAGTTTTACTTTATTTAAATAAACACTGCGTTTATTTGAATAAAGGAAATCTCGTGAAAAACTCGGCGAGTTAGTCACGAGATTTCGTTTATTAGTATATCTTAATTGATTAAAATGTTGTTAAATTAATTCATCTGAATAAAGTTTTTCACGAGATTTCTTTTATTAGTACTTAATGCGCAAATCACGAAATTCGTCATTATCTGTAGTACGTGCGAATGGTAGTTTGCGGTATGTCTCATCTAGCTGCCCATGTGAACTTTATAGATTTTGGAAATAAACGATTTCTGCTTAAGTAAAATCCTGAAAGGTGAATGCGGTTAAATCAATTACAATTGAAAGAAAAGAAATAAAACAGTTTCATATAGAAGAATCAGATCATGCGGATTCTTCATGCAAGACCGAAAGAAAAATATTACTTGCTGAAGAACCATGCACACCGTGCACGTGGGCATTTGACTAGTTAACACCACAAGGCGACACATTTGCCAGTGACTATTTATTGAAATTTTAATTACTTTCTTTTCGTCAAATAATTTATACTCAGACAATGTTCAAGTATAATAATTTGTATTAGGGACTGTGCAATAATTACCAGGAGGGGGAGGTTGGAAAACCAGAGGGGGGGGCATAAAGTAAAATCAAAGCAAGGAGAGGGGGGGGGGGGGGGCTCTAGGTAAAATAAGTCACTCAAGAGAGGGGGGGGGCTTAACATTTTATTTAAAGTACATATTACATTGGCGAATCCATACCTATTTATAAGGCGGGGGCCGAAAAATTTTCCGGCCCTTCGGGCCTAGCAACCCTTCACCGGACCTCAAAATAACACACGTGCCCTTTTCCTTCTGCTATGGTTCTGTTGAACATTGCTACGGAGGTGATGTTTGTTCCAGATGCGGATGTCCAACAATTAAACATGCAGTAGGAGCTCTTCTTTCTGTTATAAGATTTTAATCCACAGATGCGTGTAGAGAAAATGTAGCAGCGTACTTGTATAAAGGTGTGTGTATACTGTGAGGGAGGGGGGGGGGGGGTCGTACATAATTTCTGACTGATTAGAGGGGGGGCAATAACTAAATTCACTCCTTTAGGAGGGGGGGTATTACCTAATATTTGGCTACATGAAGCCCATTTTCCAACCCCCCCCTCCTGATAATTATTGCACAGTCCCTTACTACGCTTTGACAAGAAAAACGATCAACGTGAGCAGAATGATGTTTACGTGGGCAGCTGTGCTCTGAGGGTCGCGTGTGATTGCGAACGGACACAGTAATCGGAATATAAACTAAATGAAAACCTGCGGAGTTGTATTTATTAATTCCCCGCAAGAAAAATCATTGTCGTCTTTGCATCTATCTTTCCAAAAAGTCGATTTCTTTTTTGCCCGATTACGGTTTTATTAGTAAGGTAATTACCTTATACTAGTAAAATTGTCGGGCAAAAAAGTCGATTTCTTTTTTGCCCGATTACGGTTTTATTAGTAAGGTAATTACCTTATACTAATAAAATTATCGGGCAAAAAAGTCGATTTCTTTTTTGCCCGATTACGGTTTTATTAGTATATGAATGACCTTATACTAGTAAAATTATCGGGCAAAAAAGTCGATTTCTTTTTTGCCCGATTACGGTTTTATTAGTAAGGTAATGACCTTATAGCAGTAAAATTATCGGGCAAAAAAGTCGATTTCTTTTTTGCCCGATTACGGTTTTATTAGTATATGAATTACCTTATACTAGTAAAATTGTCGGGCAAAAAAGTCGATTTCTTTTTTGCCCGATTACGGTTTTATTAGTAAGGTAATGACCTTATACTAGTAAAATTATCGGGCAAAAAATTCGATTTCTTTTTTGCCCGATTACGGTTTTATTAGTAAGGTAATTACCTTATACTAGTAAAATTATCGGGCAAAAAAGTCGATTTCTTTTTTGCCCGATTACGGTTTTATTAGTAAGGTAATGACCTTATACTAGTAAAATTATCGGGCAAAAAAGTCGATTTCTTTTTTGCCCGATTACGGTTTTATTAGTAAGGTAATTACCTTATACTAGTAAAATTATCGGGCAAAAAAGTCGATTTCTTTTTTGCCCGATTACGGTTTTATTAGTAAGGTAATTACCTTATACTAGTAAAATTATCGGGCAAAAAAGTCGATTTCTTTTTTGCCCGATTACGGTTTTATTAGTAAGGTAATTACCTTATACTAGTAAAATTATCGGGCAAAAAAGTCGATTTCTTTTTTGCCCGATTACGGTTTTATTAGTAAGGTAATTACCTTATACTAGTAAAATTATCGGGCAAAAAAGTCGATTTCTTTTTTGCCCGATTACGGTTTTATTAGTATATGAATTACCTTATACTAGTAAAATTGTCGGGCAAAAAAGTCGATTTCTTTTTTGCCCGATTACGGTTTTATTAGTAAGGTAATTACCTTATACTAGTAAAATTATCGGGCAAAAAAGTCGATTTCTTTTTTGCCCGATTACGGTTTTATTAGTATATGAATGACCTTATACTAGTAAAATTATCAGGCAAAAAAGTCGATTTCTTTTTTGCCCGATTACGGTTTTATTAGTAAGGTAATTACCTTATACTAGTAAAATTATCGGGCAAAAAAGTCGATTTCTTTTTTGCCCGATTACGGTTTTATTAGTATATGAATGACCTTATACTAGTAAAATTATCGGGCAAAAAGTCGATTTCTTTTTTGCCCGATTACGGTTTTATTAGTAAGGTAATTACCTTATACTAGTAAAATTATCGGGCAAAAAAGTCGATTTCTTTTTTGCCCGATTACGGTTTTATTAGTAAGGTAATTACCTTATACTAGTAAAATTATCGGGCAAAAAAGTCGATTTCTTTTTTGCCCGATTACGGTTTTATTAGTAAGGTAATTACCTTATACTAGTAAAATTATCGGGCAAAAAAGTCGATTTCTTTTTTGCCCGATTACGGTTTTATTAGTATATGAATGACCTTATACTAGTAAAATTATCAGGCAAAAAAGTCGATTTCTTTTTTGCCCGATTACGGTTTTATTAGTAAGGTAATTACCTTATACTAGTAAAATTATCGGGCAAAAAAGTCGATTTCTTTTTTGCCCGATTACGGTTTTATTAGTAAGGTAATACCTTATACTAGTAAAATTATCGGGCAAAAAAGTCGATTTCTTTTTTGCCCGATTACGGTTTTATTAGTATAAGAATAATTAGTTTAATAAGTTGATTTATATTTTTGTTAAGTTTTATTTTCACTGTTAAAGTTTTTTGCCCGAAATTTTTTATTAGTACTAATAAAGTTTTTTATAAACTTTGTAAATATATGAATTCCCGTTATTGCAAAACTGGCTGATGCCTCTTCGAAGAAAGTAGAGCTTAGTAACCTGGCATCGGTGTCATTAAAAAACTGGACTGTCGGATACCGGAATTGTCACCAGGAGTGGGCAAAGTTGGATTAGTTGGACTGCCTTTGTTCAATAAAGACAGACATTGAAACTGATTACCAACGTTTGATTTTCAAACAAATTGAAATTAACCTTTGGGGTGCCACTCAAGTGAGGGGCAGGACAAAAAAAAAAGAAGGATATTACAAAATATTATAAACGAGCTGACTGTTTATAATGTTGAGCACTGCATGGATTCAATTCGCAACGCCAACGCACTGCATGTGTAATTTCTTCTTGTTCGATACCAGAAGGCCATGGAACAATAATTCTAGTTTTATCTTGTTGGAGGTACATGTAGCATTCTTGCGATGAAACAGTAACCTGCGTTCAGGCGTCCTTTATGTCCCCTAAAATTAATAGACTGAGGCTTAATTCTGCCGACTCTCGCCCGGAACTGAATAAGAGCGCATGATCGCACGTTACCCATGAGATGATATATTGCAACTTATGTTTATCTTGGTTTCAGTGATTGTTTGCATTGGTTGCAAACTGTGAAATGTCAATGTTACGAGGTCATTATAAGTAAAATTAGGGCTTGCGTAAAAAGGGCAGGATGGATTAATAGCACAGCACTACAAATAAAAAACGAGAGCAATTCAGAAGTTGTACGCGCATCAGGCTTGTGACGGTCCAACGGTCCATTTTTTTCTTCTGCATGAATACCGAGCAAATTTACACTACATGCCCAACCTTCTAATGAGGCTAATTAATATTTGTCATAGTCGAGAATTTATCCAATGATTAATTACTCGTCTCCTTTACCTCGACAAAATTCCTGGCTCCTCTCCTCTCCTCTCCATGGCTTAACATGAGCCAGAACATGATCCAGAACTATGCATAATTTCTTGATAATACTAGTAGGATGTTGGTAATTTTTACAATCCATACTGAATACTCGTCTGATTAAACCACCTTGCGTCATTCAAAAATAAGACGTGCAAATTGCATCAGTGCTTCCTATACTGAAACAGTCAGTAAGTCATTTTCCTGTTGATCTCTCATCGAAAAAATGCCGCTTTCTCATCTCGAACGTGAGACTTCCAGTGAGGTACAGTAAGCTAACTTTATAGTTATCAGTAATAGGAACTCAAACGTTCGGTGGCTACATGGTTGGCCGATACACGACAAATAACAACTAGTGAAGTAAAAGTGCCAAAAAAGTGTTTGTCTTGGTAGCATGATTAGATGGCAAAGCCCGAAACGTTTGGTTTGTTTGTAAAAACTCGGTTGGAACTTTATTTTCACTAGTTTTTATTTGTCATGTAACTTTTTAGTTGTTGTTTTGCACGTGGAAATTACATTTTATATGCTTATTAACCAATGAAAAGAGATAATTTTGTCATACATCGCCCCACTGGACTTTCATCTTGCACACATGAAAAGCAGCTTTCATATGCGCTTTCCCAGGATTAAACTAACTTCATCAGCAAACTTACAAAACGCTGCCTTTGCGATCTTGACACCGTTATACCTGATCGTATCAACACTAGCTCTGGCTTCGTGAAACAATCTACAAGAGGGAAGTCCCATAAAAGTAACGGGGGTGATTGTCGTACCTTTTAGATGTTAAAATTCATCGTTTGGTAGCGTTTAGGGTGGTTAGATCTAAAATGACCCACCGTTCTAGTTATATTCGTTAATTGTGCAATTGTTAGTTAAAGTGTCGTATTAGAATTAGTATAATCTCTTAGGGGTAAAAATTAATTCGAGCTATGCCCACAAAAACGCGATTCTGGTACATTTTAGAGGTTCTTTTTCAAAATTTCCGACGATCGCCCCCTCTTTCAGTTTTGCGCGAGAGTCCCTCCGGGCTAAAACCCCATATGTTTCCTCGAAGCTGTAAAGCGCAAAATGAGTCCATGTACATGTTACGTTTCTGAGCACGAACAACGAGGTACTAGCTCAGATATCGAGGAAACAAAAGACGCCTTCATGTTTCTAGAGCCTTCAACACTTAGATTAAAATTTTGACAGATATATTTCAAATCTTTGAGTTTGAACTTGGATTGAAGTTTGCCTCGTCGTTGTAAGTCACATATATTTTTCCCCCCTTGTATTCCAAAGGGTGGGAAAGATTGGCCTCCTTATACACCGACTGTCTCCTCAGTGCTAAGTCCGGGCCTCTCTTTCCCAATCCTTCTTCCATCATCACCATCATCACTCTGAACCCCTTTTACCCATCTCTTGTTTTGTTCTTGCAGGGAAATCAAATGTAACCAATGAGAGTTACACTATAGTTTGGGCGCGCCGTAATTGCAGTGTAAACATTCTGAGAGAAAGACAAATAAAACCTCTACTGATATGTTGGTAACCAAGTTTAGGCAATGCCAAAGAAAAATGATGTATCTGAAATTCTACATAATCGAAATGTTTTTTTTTTAGTTGCTTACATTCAAACTATTTGCCGTGAGCGAAAGTAAACCTTGCGCCATTCCGTGTCTATGCGAAACGGAAGTATATGTACTAATTGTGTTCGGCGACCAGAGAGCCGTATTGTAAACACAACTGTAACCCGACTAATGTACACGTTTGAACGATATGAATAACGTTTCATAAGGGTTTGTTGACTGAACGTTGAACAACTTATTCAGCAATTGTCGAAATTGTCTAAACGTACGTCGTGACTCGTGAAGCAAATTAAAAGATTCGATCAACATGCTACATGTACGTCATCAAGCGATTGTGCTTCAAAAACGGTATTTACTTTTGTATATCCCCTTAACGTCTAAATTATTCCATTACTTCAATTTCGCGGAAAACTAAGCATCAATTCCTATTTTTAAAGTATTTTGAAATGGCTTCTAAAACATAAAGCTTCTTGTTCCCACGGTGAAATATACATCCTTGGCTGTTGCAAGTAATTGAATTACCACCTTTTTTTTAATTTATGATATGTTGGAGCGAATGCGGGGAAGAATGTCACGACAAGCAAATGAATGATGCACAATATTTTTACCCTTTTCCTTCTGAGAAAAAAAAAATCAGAAATTTCCCATGTCTAGTTTTCGCCCATGTGTTACTAAGGTTACTAAGCTTTACTTTCTTCGAAGAGGCATCAGCCGGTTTTGCAATATAAACTGTGCAAATTTTCTACCGTTCTTCATTTATGTAGTTCCATGGAATTGTCTGACTAGTTTACCACAAATTATTGAACCGAAACTCAGCTACAGGATGATAGAGCAATCCGGTTATCCGACAGTCCAGTTTTTAATGACAACCGATGCCAGGTTACTAAGCTTTACTTTCTTCGAAGAGGCATCAGCCGGTTTTTGCAATAACTGAGCAAATTTTCTACCGTTCTTTATAATATTATAGTTCCATGGAATTGTCTGACTAGTTACTAGTTACGGAACCGAAACTCAGCTACAGGATGATGGAAACCAGTGAAACCGTGACCGATTGTCTGTTTAATTGCGGACAACAGATGACAGCTTTACTTCTTGCTAGTCGACCACAAGAATTACGGGGCTCATTTATGGAATGTTTGAAAGATTTCTATGAACCAAGAGTCAAATTCAAGGAAGTCGTTTACAACATTTTGTTTATCTACGCGGATAATCTTGCTTTGGTTCGATGCTACGTGTCAGCTGCTGTCACGCAATCTTCCAGCGTAACGTGTCGTTGGCTCTCTCGTCTCCATCTTGCTTGAAATGAATATTTTCCACACCGGAATCATGAATGGAACCATAACTATTAGCTGTACACACATTTTGGACACGTTTAAACGGCAAAATCCGGATAATTCGATCGACAGCAACGAAAAAGTCACGGTGACTGTAATTGGCCCGGGAAAGCTAAAATCCATGGAAGCGGTAAAAACAGTGCACTGTTAAAAAATTCAAATTCAGTGGACCAATTTCAACACTGGCTTAGAATATCGTCCTATGTATGGTGAGTAACTTGCATATTGTTTTATATTTGTATCTTCCCGGACATTTGAGAAACGGGCTTTTTAAAATGGGTAGTTTGGCGAGTTTTGAAAATGTGCGAAGCATGCATTCTTAGTTTGCATACAAAACGTGTCCGAGGTACAGTGAACATTAGCTGTAATATACATTGAAATTGCCAAGAGCCATGTATTATATTGATGTGAAATTGTATCTGTTGCGTTAATAAATCGAGAGATATACGCTGCCAAAGTTGACCTAAATCACAGCTTTCACTGTGCTGGCTGGGGCAGTTTTTTGGGGGGTGGTCTGTTCTCGAAAACAATAAAGCCAATCAAGAAATGAATGTTACCAGGGTTACTAGTTGGGTAAGGCCAATATCCAACATAAAATATGATGGAGATCGGCCGACCCCCTTCTTCCGACATTTTTCAACTTTGCCTGGTTTTCTCAGACATACGCTCTTAAGGTTTTATTTAAGATTATATTGGGCAGATAAGTTATCATGCACAGTTCAAATAAATAGCAGTTTCTTATTTTCAGATGGCAGTTTCCTCAGAATTTTTTTTCTGAGTATTTCGACTTGAGAGGATTTTTCTTCATTTATTCAAGTATTTATTTGGGCCGTTATTTTATTTTTAAATTCTGTTCAAAGTGGTTAGTTTCTAAAGAAACTGTTGTGTTGCGTCGACTCGAAGTTGATAAAGGTAAATTATCCGCCATAGCGAATTTGGAAAGCTTGCGTTTCGAACGTTAGCCCTTCGTCGGAGCAATCGATTGTTCGGAGTAAATCTTTTCGCCTAGTTTCTTAGTCTATCTAGGATGGGTTCGCATATGAGATGGTGAATTATATAAACCCATTCTAGTATCGTGCTATAGGTTCATTGCATTCCTGCTCCGTTCAGTTGCAGCCTCGTACCCAGACGTCTCTCTTATTTCCCAAGAAAATGGGCGCGCAAAGGAAGGAGGGAAGCGAAAGGTCGCCTCGTCTTTCCCCTTCCCATGGTCCCTCGCGCTTCGGGCTCGTGCCCAGTCGCTCGTCCAATACGCAAAAAACAAATGCGAAGTGCCTGAGGAGGAGGCTGGTTCAGTTGTCTGTGGTGAACAAGGTCTTGTATTTAAAGTCACGTTGACGTGGCGGTGGTAGTAGATATTCGGCTTGAAAGACGAAAAAGGTTGAGATAATATTCAGTGTTTCGTTAGTAGCATACTGGGATTGTGGCGATACTCATGAACTAAAACAAATCAGTTTGTTCTTGCCGCAGAAATTCTGTTACCGGTTTGTCTTAATCTCAACACCAACAACAGAGCTGGGACATCCCTGTGCAACCGGTAACTCCAGTATAGGATTAACAATGAAAATACCGAAAATAAGAACGTGCAGAGAAAGAAAATTGTAAAAAACTACGTACACGGCAGATCTTTTGATATTTTATTTGCACCGAAAACTGACTACATTTCTGTATTTTAAGTTTTTACAAAAATAAAACCATGCAGAGACCGCATTATGCATGGCGATAATAAATGGCTGAAGCATTCATTGTTTAATGATATGTATTTTCTCCTGAAACAGGAAAACAATAAAATTCCGGGTATTTCGCTTAAAAAAACCATGGGACATAATTTTTATGCTGATAAAGGTTATTGCTTGCTAATGCTAACACTAACTGAAATAAACAGACTCGGTCGAGTATAGTACATTCTGAAAGCGAGTTAGAACATCGAGAAAACGTTTTAAGTTCTGGCTTGTCTAAACAAGGCAAATTCATAGCTTGGTATAACAGCTAACTACAAACTGCATGGTTTGACGACTCGATCGGTAAAGGATGTCATAATTGTCAGTAAAGTTGGAGTATTTTATTTCTGTCGAATCAACAATATACCCTGCGGGGTTTTTCATATTCAGTCACATATGTCGACTATATGTACTCGCTAGATGTTGAGTCGAGTTATTCTATATACATGTAGTTAAAGACGAGTTTGTTTTTGTTTCTCGGCCATTTTATCTTTATGATTTCACTCCTGGTGGCAATTGACTGATCACGAGAATTTGCAACTGTCAAATTAATATTATAAACAATGTGTAGAACAGTCTAGAACTTAGGATAATTTGTCCTAAATTTCCAGCCTAATTAACAAGAGTTGTTCATCATTTGGAGAGATGACGGCTAGTAAAATGAAAGTTATATTTTACATTTCACATCAGTGAATGCACCAAAGTCGAAATAATTCTACACAACTGGCCAAAATCAACCTAAATACAATGTCTAAATGCACTCCGAAATGCCTGTTGATTCATACCGAACAGAGACAAGTTCAGAAATTAAAAAGCGAACATAATGAGATCCAATTCCAGACTGTTTTATTCGTTTTAATAATCATACCAAATACTACACGAGCAGTTGTCATATCTTTACATCTATATACATAGTATTTATTTCAGGCTTTTTTCTTTGTCACATCACTGAAGTTGTGTCCCCTCCTGTACGGGTTTTTACCACTGAAGAACATTTGGGCTAAAACAGCTGACCATACCGACCCTAAGAGGGTATGTGGGCAAGCGTCATTTCGAGCCCGGCATTTGAATGTTATTTTTCACAAACTAACTAATTTTATATGTTCCTAAGCCATCTCACGGTATATACCTGCGTTGACAAATTTTATTAAACGTTTTTCAACATTTTAAACTTATTTTTAATGGTTTTATTTAAGATTATATTGGGCAGATAATTTACCACGGTTGAAATAGATAGCAGTAGGGCAGGCCCTTCCTAAAACGCGCTTGTGGATAGAATTATTCGTTTCTTGTGCCAACAAACAATTTATGGCTGTACAGCTCCGTTGTAGTGTCTAGTTTGATTTACAAACAGTTTAATTGTCTGATTGGTGTCCTTCGTTGCTTGTTTCATTTCTCTGATCTTCCAACAGTAAAGAATCGGGTTCAGGGACGAGTTTAAATAAAGAAGGGAGATTGTGGCGTAGAAATAAGCCGCACTTCCAGGCATTGTTCCATAATTGAATAGCATACCTACAATACTAAATGGAAGATAACAGATAAGCAATGCCAAACTGCACCCATGCTATGGTGGAAACCATCTTCTTGTATCGTGGCTATATTCAGTGGAATTGCTCCTCCGTTTGGCGGTTGTACTTGGTGGGCGTGGTCTTGTACTTGATTCTGATTATGGCGGAGAAGGATATATATCTTGATGTATGAGAAGACTGAGGTTAGCAGGGAAAGTAACATCAAAACAATAAATATAGCCGTGTAATTTTAAGCTCCATGTACTGTATCCACCTAATGCACAACTCAGTAACCAAAAACAAATTATGACCGCTCGGATTCGCCTTTAATGTTACAACGTGCCTATATCTGAGCCCCAACAACAGCGCGAGGAAGTCTGTCCACACTTAATTGCAGTTGATGTCAAGATCGATACTAAACACAATACAAAACCTGAAGAAACTATTTTACGTGGCTAATGTAGTATAAAAGGTTCTTGTTCACGTTTGTTATCGCAGCGATAAGTGTTATAGCATAGAATGGTTGCGAAATAAGACCCGCGCAAAGATCAGTGACTGCAGACATCGAAACAAAAGTTTTGTTGGAGGATAAATAGAAGAAAACTTTATGAAGAGTAATTAGGATCAGAGCATTGCCCAGAGATGCAGTGATGGAGAGAAAAATGTTCAGGGCTGCGAGAAATACAGCTATGCCTGCTGGTAATGTGCTTAATATCTGTAATCGTTCCTGCTTGAATGTGTTAGTTCCATCTCCAGCAGTAATGTTCGCCATTCAAATTGTTCTTGATGGTCAGCACTTTGTTAATTGCTGGTAAACAAGAGGATTGAAGAGGAGCTCTTTGTTCTTCTTTTCTCGTCGTTTTCTTTCTTGTTAGGGGACGTGATGATAGTAAACATTTGCCGCTAATCGCACGCATGTGACACGTCCTGTTGTCTATCCAGTGACAGATTGGCGTTTGTGGTATTCAGTCTCTGTTTTCTTACATTTATTTGTGGTCAATCATAGGAATGACATATGTCAAGCTTATTGCTTTGCCTTACTTATGTTAGAACTAACTGAGAATAAACAAGAATACAGTGAAGATCGTCAAAACAGCATCTTCGAGTAGCGCGAGTTAGAACATTTCGAATGCCAGTTTGAACGTGGAGTAAACACTTGAAGCTCTCTCTTTTCTAAACAAGGCAACTTCATAACTTGATATAACAGCTGACTTCATCTGGTTTGAAGGAAGTCATAACTGTCAGTAACGCAGTGCATATTTTAATATTTTAAAAGTAAGTTGAAGTAATAAAACTTCATCTTCTTCTTTTCCGCTGACTAGCAATACATCCAGATCCACATCTATTCTCAGTCATACAAGCACTAGCTAGATGCTAAAGTTCTGCCTTTTTCTAAATACGTCAAATTCAATATAAGACGAGCCGGTAAAGGGAAGTCATAATTGTAAGAAACATGCATATTAAATAAGTTGAATAAATTAATTATTTTTTTCTGTCGAATGAACAATCTATCGAGTTCTTTTATTTCAGTTATGTCAGTTGTATGTACTAGCTACAGTAGATGCTTCGAGTTACTCCATGTACAACACGCACGATTAAATGGCGAGTTGTTATTTACTTTGTTTCTCGGCCATTTACCATATATTTTCACCTAGTGACAAATTTATTGATCACAAGAATTTGCAACTGTCAAAATATTCGAAAACATTTCTTGAACTAAGCATAATTTGTCCTAAATTTCCAGCCTAATTAACAAGAGTTGTTTATCATTTGAGAGATGACTTTAGGTAAAATGAAAAGTTATACTTTACATTTCGAATTTCACATCAGTGCATGCAGCAAAGTCGAAATAATTATACAGAAGTAGCGAAAATCAACCTGAATACACTCCGAAATGTATGTTGATTCATGCCGATCAGAGACCAGTTCAGAAATTAAAACTGAGTTAACATAATAAGATCCAATTTTTCCAGACTGTTTATTCATATCTTCGTTTTAATAATCCATACCAAAATGCTCCATCACACGTTTTCCTATATTGTTTACGTCCATATACAGAGCATCAAATAGCATTTATTTCAGTTTAAAGTACTTTTTCTTTGTCAGATCACTGAAGTTGTGTAACTTCTGCACGGGTTTTTTACCACTGAAGAATATTTGGGCTAAAACAGCTGACCATACCGACCATAAGAGGGTACGCGGGCAAACGTCATTCGAGCCCTGCATTTACAAACTAACTAAATGATAAATGCTCTTAGTTTTAACCATTTCTCTGTATATATCTGCGTTAACCAATTTTATTAAAAGATTTTTCAAAATTATTTACTTATTTTAAGGTTTTATTTAAGATTATATTGGGCAGATAAGTTACCATGCACAGTTTCAAATAAATAGCAGTTTCTTATGTCAACAAACCTTTCAGATCGCAGTTTCCTCAGAATTTTTTTTCTGAGTATTTCGACTTGAGAGGATTTTTCTTCATTTATTCAAGTATTTATTTGGGCCGTTTATTTTTATTTTTAAATTCTGTTCAAAGTGGTTAGTTTCTAAAGAAACTGTTGTGTTGAGGTCGACTCGAAGTTGATAAAGGTAAATTATCCGCCATAGCGAATTTGGAAAGCTTGCGTTTCGAACGTTAGCCCCTGACTCGTCCCCAGTCGTCTCTCCTTATGAGAAACTTGTAAGACGCGGTGGATGATGGGAAGGAGCAACTTCTTCTTACTTCCCAGCATCCCCCGCGTCTTGCGACTCCCAACAAAGGAGACAAGAGAGACGACTGGGGACGAGTCAGCGTTAGCCCTTCGTCGGAGCAATCGATTGTCGGAGTAAATCTTTTCGCCTAGTTTCTTAAGCCCCATTTACACGACATTCATTTTGGGTCCGGCACTCCTAAATTTGGGCACGCGGGCCGATAGTTTAGGGCACGGCCCGCTTGATTTTTTGCCGTGTAAATGCAAAATGTTTGGCACGCGTGCCCAAAAATTTAGGCGGGGCCGAGACCACCTCAGGAGGTAGTCTCGGCCCGCCTAAAAAAGAGGCCCGCGTGCCAAAAAGAGATGCATTTTCGTTCCCAGAGCCTTGGGCGACACGGAGAAATTAAAAAACCAGTGGCGCCAAAATTTCAATCACACATGCGCAAAACGGTGTGTCCTGATGGCATATGTCTTCATGCCGTAAAAACTTGGCCTAAAGAGGAATATAAATGGCCTGAAAGACAGAGTAATCAGTCGGATTTCCACTCGTTTTGAAGTTATAGATTTTATTATAAGGTTTATAACAACAACGGGTAGTAAAACTTGTTTCTTATAGCGAGTATTTTAACAGACGTGATTTGTCTATGCCGTTTTCCATTTTGGACACTAACTACGGCTTTGTTTCAACCCTTGTAATTTGCTTCATGTAAATTACTATTCGAGGAATAGTCATTCATAGCAGTAGCATTATTTTAGCTAGAGGCAATGTATCAGTATATGCATGTTGATAAATTCACATCATGCGCCATGTTTAATTTTGACCCCTCGGTATTTCAATAATCTGTTCCGTAAAATGCAGTTTTTACTGAGTATTTTAATGCCGTTGTCTGCTTATATGGCTTGTTATTTGCACCCAGAAGAAAATGTCCCTCATACCACAGCTCTCCGACTTGATTCAACATGTCAAACCTGAGGCAAAAGCTCTCTCAAGCGCAGAAGGATTAAACAGATCGATATATAGCTTGCATAAAGCCGTACTATCGCTGCTTCAATGCCACGGTACAAGTGATGACCTTGTTTCGTCCCCTCATTTCTGTCAGGCCTTTTCGTTTTTTTTCAAGGCACCAAGCCATAAAATTGTTTTAGGCAATCGACATTGAGTACCTGAAATTTTGATTTTTAACGCTGAATCCGCTAAAAAATTATGTGAGCCGCTGTTAAATAATCTCGGGGACTCACAAATTTAAGAGTGCCGTTCTTATTTTTTGGGGTGCCGTTCAGAAATGAACATGGAAAAAAATCGAACATATTTTGTCGTGTAAATCAAGCGGGCCGTGCCCAAAACTATCCGTCCGCGTGCCAAAATTTAGGAGTGCCGGACCCAAAATGAATGTCCAGTAAATGGTGCTATAATTGTCAGTAACATAAGTTGGAGTATTTTTATTTCTGTCGATTCAACAATATACCCTAGGGTTTTTTATATTCAGTCACATATGTACTAGCTAGATGTTCAGTCGAGTTATTCTATATACATGTAGTTAAAGGCGAGTTTGTTTTTGTTTCTCGGCCATTTATCATTATGATTTCACCTGGTGGCAACTGACTGATCACGAGAATTTGCAACTGTCAAATTAATATTATAACAATGTCTAGAACAGTCTAGAACTTAGGATAATTTGTCCTAATTTTCCAGCCTAATTAACAAACAAGAGTTGTTCATCATTTGGAGAGATGACCTGAGCTGGTAAAATGAAAGTTATATTTTACATCAGTGAATGCACCAAAGTCGAAATAATTCTACACAACTGGCGAAAATCAACCTAAATACAATGTCTAAATGCACTCCGAAATGTATGTTGATTCATACCGATCAGAGACAAGCTCCGAAATTAATAAGCGAACATAATGAGATCTAATTCCAGAGTGTTTATTCGTTTTTAATAAATCATACCAAATACTGAGCAGTTGTCCTATCTTTACATCTATACATTGTGTCCCTCCTGCACGGGTTTTTACCACTGAAGAACATTTGGGCTAAAACAGCTGACCATAACGACCCTAAGAGGGCATGTGGGCAAGCGTCATTTCGAGCCCGGCATTTGAATGTTATTTTCACAAACTAACTAATTTTATATGTCCCTAAGCCATCTCACGGTATATACCTGCGTTGAAAAATTTTATTAAAACGTTTTTCAACATTTTAAACTTATTTTTAGTGGTTTTATTTAAGATTATATTGGGCAGATAATTTACCACGGTTGAAATAGATAGCAGTAGGGTAGCCCTTCCTAAAACGCGCTTGTCGATATAATTATTCATTCATATGCCAACAAACAATTTATGGCTTACAATTAAAAGACCCGAGGATTTCGCTTTTGAGTTGAACAAAAAAAAACACAGGCTAGACTGTCTAGCTTCTCCGACCTTTTTTTCTAGCACGCACTAATTGTTAACGTACAGCTCCGTTGTAGTGTCTAGTTTGATTTACAACAGTTTAATTGTCTGATTGTTTCCTTCGCTGCTTGTTTCATTTCTCTGATCTTCCAACAGTAAAGAATCGGGTTCAGGGACGAGTTTAAATAAAGAAGGGAGATTGTGGCGTAGAAATAAGCCGGACTTCCAGGCATTTTTTCCATAATTGAATAGCATACCTACAATACTAAATGGAAGATAACAGGTAAAGCAATGCCAACTGCACCCATGCTATGGTGGAAACCATCTTCTTGTATCGTGCTATATTCAGTGGAATTGCTCCTCCGTTTGGCGGTTGTACTTGGTGGGCGTGGTCTTGTAATTGATTCTGATGATGGCGGAGAAGGAAATATATCTTGATGTAAGAGAAGACTGAGGTTAGCAGGGAAAGTAGCACCAAAGCGATTAACACAGTCCGTGCAATTTGAAGGCCCCATGTACTGTATCCACCTAATGCACAACTCAGTAACCAAAAACAAATTATGACCGCTCGGACTCGCCTTAATGTTACAACGTGTCTATATCTGAGCCCCAACAACAGCGCGAGAAGTCTGTCCACACTTATTGCGGTTGATGTCAAGATCGATACTAAAGACAATGCGAAACCTGAAGAACTATTTACGAGGCTAATGTAGTATAAAAGGTTCTTGTTCACGTTTGTTATCGCAGCGATAAAAGTTATAGCATAGAATGGTTGCGAAATAAGACCCGTGCAAAGATCAGTGACTGCCAGACATCGAAAACAAAAGTTTTGTTGGAGGATAAATAGAAGTCACTTTATCAAAAGCAATTAGGATCAGTACATTGCCCAGAGACGCGGTGATGGAGAGAAAAATGTTCAGGGCTGCGAAAAATGCAGCTATGCCTGCTGGTAATGTGCTTAATATCGGTAATCGTTCCTGCTTGAATGTGTTAGTTCCAACTCCAGCAGTAATGTTCGCCATTCAATTTGTTCTTGATGGTCAGCACTTAGCTTGTTAATTGCCGGTAAATAAGAGGAGCTCTTAGTTCTTCTTTCTCGTCGTTTTCTTCTTGTTAGTGGACCGCTGATGATATTAAACATTTGCCGCTAATCGCACGCATGTGACACGTCCTGTTGTCTATCCAGTGACAGATTGGCGTTTGTGGTATTCAGTCTCTGTTTTCTTACATTTATTTGTGGTCAATCATAGGAATGACATATGTCAAGCTTATTGCTTTGCCTTTATACTTATGTTAGAACTAACTGAGAATAAACAGGAATGCGGCAGTGAAGATCGTGAAAACAGCATCTTTCGAGTAGTACATTCCGAATGCCAGTTTGAACGTGGAGTAAACACTTGAAGCTCTCTCTTTTCTAACAAGGCAACTTCATAACTTGATATAACAGCTGACTTCATCTGGTTTGAAGCAAGTCATAACTGTCAGTAACGCAGTGCAAATTTTAATATTTTAAAAGTAAGTTGAAGTAATAAATTAAAATTTGTCTTCTTCTTCTCTGCTGATTATAGCAATACATCCAGATCCACATATATTCTCAGTCATACAAGCACTAGCTAGATGCTAAAGTTCTGCCTTTTCTAAATACGTCAAATTCAATATAAGACGACCCGGTAAAGGTAAATCATAAATGTAAGTAACATGCATATTAACTAAGTTGAATAAATTAATTATTTTTTTTCTGTCGATTGAACAATCTATCGAGTCCTTTTATTTCAGTTATGTCAGTTGTATGTACTAGCTACAGTAGATGCTTCGAGTTACTCCATGTACAACACGCACGGTTAAATGGCGAGTTGTTATTTACTTTGTTTCTCGCGGGCCATTTATCATATATTTTAACCTGTTGACAATTTATTGATCACAAGAATTAGCAACTGTCAAATATTCAAAAACATTTCTTGAACTTAGCATAATTTGTCCTAAATTTCCAGCCCAATTAACAAGAGTTGTTCTTCATTTGGAAAAATGACGTCAGGTAAAATGAAAGTTATACTTTACATTTCACATCAGTGCATGCACCAAAGTCGAAATAATTCTACAGAACTAGCGAAAATCAACCTGAATGCACTCCGAAATGTATGTTGATTCATACCGATCAGAGACCAGTTCAGAAATTAAAAAGTTAACATAATAAGATACAATTTTTCCAGACTGTTTATTCGTATCTTCGTTTTAATAATCATACCAAATGCTGCATCCACACGTTTTTCCTATATTGTTTACGTCCATATACATAGCATCAAATAGCATTTATTTCAGTTTAAAGTACTTTTTCTTTGTCAGATCACTGAAGTTGTGTCCCTTCTGCACGGGTTTTTACCACTGAAGAATATTTGGGCTAAAACAGCTGACCATACCGACCCTAATAAGAGGGCAAGTGGGCAAGCGTCATTTCGAGCCCTGCATTTACAAACTAACTAAATGATAAATGCTCTTAGTTTTAACTAAGAAAACCATTTCTCTGTATATATCTGCGTTAACCAATTTTATTAAAAGATTTTTCAAATTATTTACTTATTTTAAGGTTTTATATTTAAGATTATATTGGGCAGATAAGTTATCATGCACAGTTCAAATAAATAGCAGTTTCTTATTTTCAGATGGCAGTTTCCTCAGAATTTTTTTTCTGAGTATTTCGACTTGAGGAGGATTTTTCTTCATTTATTCAAGTATTTATTTGGGCCGTTATTTTATTTTTAAATTCTGTTCAAAGTGGTTAATTTCTAAAGAAACTGTTGTGTTGCGTCGACTCGAAGTTGATAAAGGTAAATTATCCGCCATAGCGAATTTGGAAAGCTTGCGTTTCGAATGTTAGCCCTTCGTCGGAGCAATCGATTGTTCGGAGTAAATCTTTTCGCCTAGTTTCTTAGTCTATCTAGGATGGGTTCGCATATGAAATGGTGAATTATATAAACCCATTCTAGTATCGTGCTATAGGTTCATTGGATTCCTGCTCCGTTCAGTTGTCTGTGGTGAACAAGGTCTTGTATTTAAAGTCACGTTGACGTTGGTGGTGGTAGATATTCGGCTTGAAAGACGAAAAAGGTTGAGATAATATTCAGTGTTTCGGTTAGTAGCATACTGGGATTGTGGCGATACTCATGAACTAAAAACAAATCAGTTTGTTCTTGCCGCATAAATTCTGTTACCGGTTGTCTTCATCTCAACACCAACAACAGAGCTGGGACATCCTGTGCAACGATACCTCCAGTATAGAATTAACAATGAAAATACCGAAAATAGAACGTGCAGAGAAAAAAAATTGTAAAAACTACGTACACGGCAGATCTTTTGATATTTTATTTGCACCGAAAACTGACTACATTTCTGTATTTTAAGTTTTACAAAATAAAACCATGCAGGGACCGCATATGCATGGCGATAATAAATGGCTGAAGCATTGTTTAATGATATGTATTTTCTCCTGAAACAGGAAAACAATAAAATCCGGGTATTTCGCTTAAAAACCATGGGACATAATTTTTATGCTGATAAAGGTTATTGCTTGCTAATGCTAGCACTAACTGAAAATAAACAGAGAAGTATTGAAGATTGTTAAAACAGCATCGGTCGAGTATAGTACATTCTGAAAGCCAGTTAGAACATCGAGAAAACGTTTTAAGTTCTGGCTTGTCAGGCAAATTCATAGCTTGGTATAACAGCTAACTACATCTGCATGGTTTGACGACTCTGTAAAGAATGTCATAATTGTCAGTAACATTAGTTGGAGTATTTTATTTCTGTCGATTCAACAATATACCCTGTTTTTTTTATATTCAGTCACATATGTACTAGCTAGATGTTCAGTCGAGTTATTCTATATGTTAAAGGCGAGTTTGTTTTTGTTTCTCGGCCATTTATCTTTATGATTTCAACTGGTGGCAACTGACTGATCACGAGAATTTGCAACTGTCATATTAATATAATAAACAATGTCTAGAACAGTCTAGAAACTTAGGATAATTTGTCCTAAATTTTCATCATTTGGAGAGATGACAGCTGGTAAAATGAAAGTTATATTTTACATTTCACATCAGTGAATGCACCAAAGTCGAAATAATTCTACACAACTGGCGAAAACCAACCTAAATACAATGTCTAAATGCACTCCGAAATGTATGTTGATTCATACCGATCAGAGACAAGTTCAGAAATTAAAAGCGAACATAATGAGATCTAATTCCAGACTGTTTATTCGTTTTAATAATCATACCAAATACTGAGCAGTTGTCCTATCTTTACGTCTATATACATTGTGTCCCTCCTGCACGGGTTTTTACCACTGAAGAACATTTGGGCTAAAACAGCTGACCATAACGACCCTAAGAGGGCATGTGGGCAAGCGTCATTTCGAGCCCGGCATTTGAATGTTATTTTCACAAACTAACTAATTTTATATGTCCTAAGCCATCTCACGGTATATACCTGCGTTGAAAAATTTATTAAACGTTTTTCAACATTTTAAACTTATTTTTAGTGGTTTTATTTAAGATTATATTGGGCAGATAATTTACCACGGTTGAAATAGATAGCAGTAGGGTAGCCCTTCCTAAAACGCGCTTGTCGATATAATTATTCATTTCATATGCCAACAAACAATTTATGGCTTACAATTAAAAGACCCGAGGATTTCGCTTTTGGAGTTGAACAAAAAACACAGGCTAGACTGTCTAGCTTCTCCGACCTTTTTTCTAGCACGCACTAATTGTTAACGTACAGCTCCACTGTAGTGTCTAGTTTGATTACAACAGTTTAATTGTCTGATTGTGTCCTTCGTTGCTTGTTTCATTTCTCTGATCTTCCAACAGTAAAGAATCGGGTTCAGGGACGAGTTTAAATAAAGAAGGGAGATTGTGGCGTAGAAATAAGCCGGACTTCCAGGCATTTTTCCATAATTGAATAGCATACCTACAATACTAAATGGAAGATAACAGGTAAGCAATGCCAACTGCACCCATGCTATGCTGGAGACCATCTTCTTGTATCGTGCTATATTCAGTGGAATTGCTCCTCCGTTTGGCGGTTGTACTTGGTGGGCGTGGTCTTGTAATTGATTCTGATGATGGCGGAGAAGGAAATATATCTTGATGTAAGAGAAGACTGAGGTTAGCAGGGAAAGTAGCACCAAAGCGATTAACACAGTCCGTGCAATTTGAAGGCCCCATGTACTGTATCCACCTAATGCACAACTCAGTAGCCAAAAACAAATTATGACCGCTCGGACTCGCCTTAATGTTACAACGTGTCTATATCTGAGCCCCAACAACAGCGCGAGAAGTCTGTCCACACTTATTGCGGTTGATGTCAAGATCGATACTAAAGACAATGCAAACCTGAAGAACTATTTACGAGGCTAATGTAGTATAAAAGGTTCTTGTTCACGTTTGTTATCGCAGCGATAAAAGTTATAGCATAGAATGGTTGCGAAATAAGACCCGTGCAAAGATCAGTGACTGCCAGACATCGAAACAAAAGTTTTGTTGGAGGATAAATAGAAGTCACTTTATCAAAGCAATTAGGATCAGTACATTGCCCAGAGACGCGGTGATGGAGAGAAAAATGTTCAGGGCTGCGAAAATGCAGCTATACCTGCTGGTAATGTGCTTAATATCGGTAATCGTTCCTGCTTGAATGTGTTAGTTCCAACTCCAGCAGTAATGTTCGCCATTCAATTTGTTCTTGATGGTCAGCACTTAGCTTGTTAATTGCTGGTAAATAAGAGGAGCTCTTAGTTCTTCTTTCTCGTCGTTTTCTTTCTTGTTAGTGGACCGCTGATGATATTAAACATTTGCCGCTAATCGCACGCATGTGACACGTCCTGTTGTCTATCCAGTGACAGATTGGCGTTTGTGGTATTCAGTCTCTGTTTTCTTACATTTATTTGTGGTCAATCGTAGGAATGACATATGTCAAGCTTATTGCTTTGCCTTTATACTTATGTTAATTTTAGAACTAACTGAGAATAAACAGGAATGCGGCAGTGAAGATCGTCAAAACAGCATCTTTCGAGTAGTACATTCCGAATGCCAGTTTGAACGTGGAGTAATTATAAACACTTGAAGCTCTCTCTTTTCTAAACAAGGCAACTTCATAACTTGATATAACAGCTGACTTCGTCTGGTTTGAAGGAAGTCATAACTGTCAGTAACGCAGTGCAAATTTTAATATTTTAAAAGTAAGTTGAAGTAATAAATTAAAATTTGTCTTCTTCTTCTCTGCTGATTATAGCAATACATCCAGATCCACATATATTCTCAGTCATACAAGCACTAGCTAGATGCTAAAGTTCTGCCTTTTCTAAATACGTCAAATTCAATATAAGACGACCCGGTATTAAAAGGGAAGTCATAAATGTAAGTAACATGCATATTAAATAAGTTGAATAAATTAATTATTTTTTTCTGTCGATTGAACAATCTATCGAGTTCTTTTATTTCAGTTATGTCAGTTGTATGTACTAGCTACAGTAGATGCTTCGAGTTACTCCATGTACATCACGCACGGTTAAATGGCGAGTTGTTATTTACTTTGTTTCTCGCGGGCCATTTATCATATATTTTCACCTGTTGACAATTTATTGATCACAAGAATTAGCAACTGTCAAATATTCGAAAACATTTCTTGAACTTAGCATAATTTGTCCTAAATTTCCAGCCCAATTAACAAGAGTTGTTCCTCATTTGGAAAGATGACGTCAGGTAAAATGAAAGTTATACTTTAAATTTCACATCAGTGTATGCACCAAAGTCGAAATAATTCTACAGAACTAGCGAAAATCAATCTGAATGCACTCCGAAATGTATGTTGATTCATACCGATCAGAGACCAGTTCAGAATTAAAAAGTTAACATAATAAGATACAATTTTTCCAGACTGTTTATTCATATCTTCGTTTTAATAATCATACCAAATGCTGCATCACACGTTTTCCTATATTGTTTACGTCCATATACATAGCATCAAATAGCATTTATTTCAGTTTAAAGTACTTTTTCTTTGTCAGATCACTGAAGTTGTGTCCTTCTGCACGGCTTTTACCACTGAAGAATATTTGGGCTAAAACAGCTGACCATACCGACCCTGAGAGAGTAAGCGGGCAAGCGTCATTTCGAGCCCTGCATTTACAAACTAACTAAATGACAAATGCTCTTAGTTTTAACTAAGAAAACCATTTCTCTGTATATATCTGCGTTAACCAATTTTATTAAAAGATTTTCAAAATTATTTACTTATTTTAAGGTTTATTTGTATAGGAAATCGTATGAACGCGAGTGCAATTCGTGATTTATGGGCACGAGTGATGTTTTGAAAGTTCTCAAAATTGCACGAGCCTTTAGGCGAGTGCAATTTGAGAACTTTCAAAACATCACGAGTGACCATAAATCACTAATTGCACGAGCAGTTTTATACGATTTTTTGTTTATAATATTCTCAACAAAATTTTGCTGCGGCCATCACGCTACTCTGCACACAAAACGCTTCACTAGTTTTCCAAAGTGTTCACATGTTTTATTTGAACGCGCAGGCAAACCAATCGTGAACTTTTGAAAGAATTACAGTACTATAGTTTAGAAAATAATTAACCATTAACTTGAAAGCTTATTTCAATGCCATTAAGCGGCAAAAACGTCTCTTCTTGTCCGGTACCGTTTATCGCAATTCCGTATTGCATTCTATAACCTATTTATGTATTCGTCATTGACCAATCAGAAGCTGCATATTTTGTTGAGTATATTATAAAATATTATATTGGGCCCGGCCACACTAGGCTGACAAAATTTGTTTGGCGCTAACAAAATATACTACAAATTTTGTCTCCGCCAAATTTTCATTTTGATAAACGCGTACGCACTTGAAAACCAAAAATCATGACAAATTATTCGCGAACCACAACATATCAATCACGTAGAAACCGAAAACCTCTGTTGTTGCTGTGAAATTTTGCATTCAACTCCTCGACAATCTTTTAAAACCAGTACTTTCTAAAGTTTTTACTCTCCTGCCTTCGTGGTATGATACACAAACTGATTAACTAGATATTTCTTCTTCTCGGACTGAAATTTTAAACGACTTAATTGCATGTTTCTTGCCGCTTTTCCCGACTGTCACTGTCACTTTTTAGCGCAATACTTGTACCCGCGATCGGACCGTGCACTGTTCACTGTTTATGAAGCAAATTGTGCTACTCAAACATCACTAGGTGCTGCTAGCAGGTAAAATTTGGGATCGGTACTAGTTGTACGGACCGAGGCAAGCGAATAATAATCGCTGTAACCTTAAGATTAACGTGTGTGAATTGACGAATCTGTCAGTTTTGACGCTTGACAAAATTTTGTCCTGCTCTGGGGCAGGACGACGGCGCCTTTGAAGTTTGGTAAGGCTTGACAAAAAAAATCGCCGTTCGCACTTGTGAAACGAAACTGATGACAGATATTTTCGCAAAACAAACAAAAATTCGCCTAGTGCGGCCCGGCCCTAAGTTACCATGCACAGTTCAAATAAATAGCAGTTTCTTATTTTCAGATGGCAGTTTCCTCAGAAATATTTTTTTCTGAGTATTTCGACTTGAGAAGATTTTTCTTTCATTTATTCAAGTATTTATTTGGGCCGTTATTTTATTTTTAAATTCTGTTCAAAGTGGTTAATTTCTAAAGAAACTGTTGTGTTGCGTCGACTCGAAGTTGATAAAGGTAAATTATCCGCCATAGCGAATTTGGAAAGCTTGCGTTTCGAACGTTAGCCCCTGACTCGTCCCCAGTCGTCTCCTTATGAGAAACTTGTAAGACGCGGTGGATGATGGGAAGGAGCAACTTCTTCTTACTTCCCAGCATCCCCCGCGTCTTGCGACTACTAACAAAGGAGACAAGAGAGACGACTGGGGACGAATCAGCGTTAGCCCTTCGTCGGAGCAATCGATTGTTCGGAGTAAATCTTTTCGCCTAGTTTCTTAGTCTATCTAAGATGGGTTCGCATATGAGATGGTGAATTATATAAACCCATTCCAGTATCGTGCTATAGGTTCATTGGATTCATGCTCCGTTCAGTTGTCTGTGGTGAACAAGGTCTTGTATTTAAAGTCACGTTGACGTGGCGGTGGTGATAGATGTTCGGCTTGAAAGACGAAAAAGGTTGAGATAATATTCAGTGTTTCGGTTAGTAGCATACTGGGATTGTGGCGATACTCATGAACTAAAAACAAATCAGTTTGTTCTTGCCGCATAAATTCTGTTACCGGTTGTCTTCATCTCAACGCCAACAACAGAGCTGGGACATCCTGTGCAACGATACCTCCAGTATAGGATTAACAATGAAAATACCGAAAACAGAACGTGCAAAAACATTTTTGTAAAAACTACGTACACGGCAGATCTTTTGATATTTTATTTGCACCGAAAACTGACTACATTTCTGTATTTTAAGTTTTACAAAATAAAACCATGCAGGGACCGCATTATGGTAATGCATGGCGATAATAAATGGCTGAAGCATTGTTTAATGATATGTATTTTCTCCTGAAACAGGAAAACAATAAAATCCGGGTATTTCGCTTAAAAACCATGGGACATAATTTTTATGCTGATAAAGGTTATTGCTTGCTAATGCTAGCACTAACTGAAAATAAACAGAGAATTATTGAAGATTGTTAAAACAGCATCGGTCGAGTATAGTACATTCTGAAAGCCAGTTAGAACATAGTCTGCGTCGCAGCGGTTGAGTTCGTCTGCTAGAACATCGAGAAAACTTTTTAAGTTCTCGCGTGTCTAAACAAGGCAAATTCATAGCTTGGTATAACAGCTAACTACATCTGCATGGTTTGACGACTCAGTAAAGGATGTCATAATTGTCAGTAACATAAGTTGGAGTATTTTATTTCTGTCGATTCAACAATATACCCTAAGGGTTTTTATATTCAGTCACATATGTACTAGCTATAAGATGTTCAGTCGAGTTATTCTATAGGCGAGTTTGTTTTTGTTTCTCGGCCATTTATCATTATGATTTCACCTGGTGGCAACTGACTGATCACGAGAATTTGCAACTGTCAAATTAATATTATAAACAATGTCTAGAACAGTCTAGAACTTAGGATAATTTGCCCTAAATTTCCAGCCTAATTAACAAACAAGAGTTGTTCATCATTTGGAGAGATGACCTGAGCTGGTAAAATGAAAGTTATATTTTACATTTCACATCAGTGAATGCACCAAAGTCGAAATAATTCTACACAACTGGCGAAAATCAACCTAAATACAATGTCTAAATGCACTCCGAAATGTATGTTGATTCATACCGATCAGAGACAAACTCCGAAATTAATAAGCGAACATAATGAGATCTAATTCCTGACTGTTTATTCGTTTTAATAATCATACCAAATACTGAGCAGTTGTCCTATCTTTACATCTATATACATTGTGTCCCTCCTGCACGGGTTTTTACCACTGAAGAACATTTGGGCTAAAACAGCTGACCATAACGACCCTAAGAGGGCATGTGGGCAAGCGTCATTTCGAGCCCGGCATTTGAATGTTATTTTCAAACTAACTAATTTTATATGTCCTAAGCCATCTCACGGTATATACCTGCGTTGACACATTTTATTAAACGTTTTTCAACATTTTAAACTTATTTTTAATGGTTTTATTTAAGATTATATTGGGAAGATAATTTACCACGGTTGAAATAGATAGCAGTAGGGCAGCCCTTTCTAAAACGCGCTTGTGGATAGAATTATTCGTTTCTTGTGCCAACAAACAATTTATGGCTTTTAACGTACAGATCCGTTGTAGTGTCTAGTTTGATTTACAACAGTTTAATTGTCTGATTGTTTCCTTCGCTGCTTGTTTCATTTCTCTGATCTTCCAGCAGTAAAGAATCCGGTTCAGGGACGAGTTTAAATAAACAAGAGAGATTGTAGCGTATAAATAAGTCGCAGTTCCAGGCATTGTTCCATAATTGAATAGCATACCTACAATACTAAATGGAAGATAACAGGTAAGCAATGCCAACTGCACCCATGCTATGCTGGAGACCATCTTCTTGTATCGTGCTATATTCAGTGGAATTGCCCCTCCGTTTGGCGGTTGTACTTGGTGGGCGCTGTCTTGTACTTGATTCTGATTATGGCGGAGAAGGATATATATCTTGACGTAAGAGAAGACTGAGGTTAGCAGGGAAAGTAACATCAAAACAATAAATATAGCCCGTGTAATTTTAAAGCTCCATGTACTGTATCCACCTAATGCACAACTCAGCAACCAAAAACAAATTATGACCGCTCGGACTCGCCTTAATGTTACAATGTGCCTGTATCTTAACCCCAACAACAGCGCGAGAAGTCTGTCCACACTTATTGCGGTTGATGTCAAGATCGATACTAAACACAATACTAAACCTGAAGAACTATTTACGTGGCTAATGTAGTATAAAAGGTTCTTGTTCACGTTTGTTATCACAGCGATAAGTGTTATAGCATAGAATGGTTGCGAAATAAGACCCGCGCAAAGATCAGTGACTGCCAGACATCGAAACAAAAGTTTTGTTGGAGGATAAATAGAAGAAACTTTATGAAGAGTAATTAGGATCAGAGCATTGCCCAGAGATGCAGTGATGGAGAGAAAAATGTTCAGGGCTGCGAGAAATACAGCTATGCCTGCTGGTAATGTGCTTAATATCTGTAATCGTTCCTGCTTGAATGTGTTAGTTCCATCTCCAGGTCCTCCAGCAGTAATGTTCGCCATTCAATTTGTTCTTGATGGTCAGCACTTTGTTAATTGCCGGTAAATAAGAGGAGCTCTTAGTTCTTCTTTCTCGTCGTTTTCTTTCTCGTTAGCTAGTGGACTGATGCATGATAATAAACATTTGCCACTAATATGTTAAAACATGTCATGTTGTCCTTTTGATTGCTTTCTCAAACTTATTAATAACAAAGGAAATCATAACCTGGTCTTAATTATCATAGATTTTTACGATTTTATTTCTCCGTTTGCTCCTTAGTTTTTGTTTTGATTGAGAAGATACACCAGACACTCGAGGCAGTGTTTCATCACATTTCCAAACACCTCGAATTTCGTCAAAAATACTCCGCTGTGCGTTTTGGATATGCCGATGAAACACTCTCTCGTGTTTGATATAAAAATTATTACCTGAAATGCATAAATTATGTGCTTTAACCAATGACAGATTGGCGTTTGTTGTATTCGGCATCTGTTTTTTTTTTACATTTATTTGGTCCTCAATCATAGGAATGACATATGCCAAGCTTATTGCACACTTGCGCCTTAGAAAAACTGAGAATAAACAAGCAGTGAAGATTGCCGTTAAAACAGCATCGGTCAAGTAGTACATTCCTTCCAAAAGCCAGTTTTAAGTTCTCTCTTTCTAAACATGGCAACTTCATAGCTTGATATCAGTAACAGCTAGCTACATCTGATTTGACCACTCGGTAAAGGAAGTCATAGCTGTCAGTAACGCAGTGCATATTAAGTAAGTTGAAGTTATGAAATTTTCTCTTTTTCTTGTCTGTTGATTAACAATATATCCAGTTCTTTTATTTTCAGTCATACTCGATAGATGATAAAGTTCTGGCTTTTTCTAAATAAGTCAAATTCAATATAAGACGACCCGGTAAAGGGAAGTCATAACTTTAAGTAATATCCATATTAATTAAGTTGCATTTATTCATTTGTTTTCTGTTGATTCAACAATATATCGAGCTCGTTTATTGTCAGTTATATACACTTAGATGTTTCGAGTTACTTGATGTACAACATGCATGTTAAAGGCGAGTTTGTTTTTGTTTTGTTTCTCGGCCATTGATGATATATTTTCACCTGGTGGCAATTGACTGATCACAAGAATTCAGCAACTGTCAAATATTCGATCTTGAACTTAGCATAATTTGTCCTAAATTTCCAGCCTAACTATCAAGAGTTGTTCATCAATTGGAGAGATGACTTCAGGTAAAAAAACATCCGCTGTGGGATTAAACTTGGAAAATTGAATGCTCCATAGTCAAAATAATCCTACAGAACTGGCGAACATCAGCCTGAATGCACTCTAAATTGTATGTTAAACATGTAACCCATCAAAGACAGTTTAGAATTTAAAAAGCGAACATAATAAATTCCCATTTTTTCAGACTGTTAATTCATATTATTAATTTTAGTAATCATACCAAATACTATGTAACACTCCGGATTCAGTTTAATTCCTTTATCCGTGTTTTATACTACAAGCGACTACAAGCTGTACAAGCTCGAACGACCTACACGTGTTCTCTTTTCGGATTCTACGCATGCGCGCATTTCGAAAGTCTTCCTTTGCGGGGGCGGGCACAGTTCTGTATGTCTAACATACGCCCCCTCTTAAACAAAAATGACTTCCACGACTAAAACTTCCACGACTAAAACGGATTGCAAGTTACAAAGTATGAAACATCAACGGGACAAAAAAATGTATATAAATACTTTGCTCCGACGAAGGGCTAACGCTCGAAACGTCAGCTTCTAGAAATTCGCTACGGCGGATAATTTACCTTTATCAACTCCGAGTTGATAATCAACATAGTGTTTCACTTGCCCGCCGACGCAGCACCACAGTTTCATTAGAAACGAATCACTTTATAAATAGGTTAAATAGTCTTTCGCTGATTCATCAAGGATACTGTGTAGGGCATCCACCTCGGTAATATGAATGGTGTCGAATACCAAGGGGCCATCCAGTAAAAGGAACTAGGCCAATTTGGATGTGACGGGACAACTGGATGTGGATAGGCAGTTTGAACTGCACTCCATGGTGACACAGCCACAGGACTCTGCTGGTTAAGACCTGTGCAAACGTACACTGATGGCTGGCCTACGCTATCATATGGAGTCTTGGGTGACGACCAAATAACAAGAAGAAGGGTGAGTGCCCTGTTACTTCATTCCTTGTACTGTTGTAGGCATGCACCATCTTGTTGACGTGGTCCTTCCATCGAAATTTCTGCGACTCCGGCAGTGTTCATAGCCTATCAAGGAGAGTTTGGTTGAATCTCTGAGGATGATATGGCGTTGTGCGAGAGCAAATCGTTCCACAGTATTTGTCCAAGGTATGAAAAAGCTTGTTTTCAAATTCTCGACCTTGTTCGTGATGAATCCGGCTGGGGATTCCAAAACGGGGGGTGAAGTCATTAAATAGTTTCTCGGCAGCTGTTCGGGCTGACCTGTTCTTTGTATAATATGTGATATCATCTAAATAGGGTATGCAAATCTCGTCCGTCACGTAGTCCCTCTAAACAGCTCTTCATAAAGCACTGAAAGCCTGCTGGGGCATTTGTTAATGCGAATGGTATCCTGGTCCACTCGTACAGTCCCCACGGCGTAATGAAAACTGTAAGATGGCGACAGTCAGGACTAATAGTACCTTGGTGGTAAGCTTTCCCTTGATCAAGAGTAGACAACCAGCTGTTATCCCCCAAATTATCCAATGTCTCTTGGACGCGGGGCAAGGGATGTCGATCTGGTATGGTTTTTCTATTCAGTTCTCTGAAGTCTACACACAGTCTGAGTTCGCCATCTTTCTTACGTACACACACACCACAGGGGATGAATATGATGAATTAGACTTCCTTATCCAATTTCGATTCAGAAGGTCTTCAATGTATCCTTTCACTTCAGGGTACTAGGGGCGTGGAATTGCAGTGTATCTCTTCTGCACCGGCCTGTCGTCAGATAACTTGATGGGCATTTCCAGATCTTCAATGTAGCCGATATCATCATCACTTTCAGAAAATGCTGCCGCTTCCTCTCGTAGTAATTTAAGTGCTATTTCTTTCTGGTGGGCAGACAATCCACTCAGGTCGACTTCTGGTGTCCACCCGTTGTCTTCAGTATCCGCCACTTGGTCAGATTCATTGTGATGGGGGACAGGTTAGTTGACTTTTGATCTTGACTGGTTTCCACACATGGCATTTCATTCGGGGACCTTTGGTATCTTACTTCTAAAGGTGTGTGTGACTGACCGCATCATCTGGAGTCTTCCTAGAGTTGTATTCCGCCGCAGGACTATATCATGGTTGGAAGAAGTGTACACAGGGATGTGGGCTCAAAGGTTACTGGAGTAAGTCGTTCAATGTATCCCGTATTTGCACGGCAGGGAACATAAATAGTGCTTCCTTTTGGAACAATGTCATGCTTCCCTGATCGAATACTGCGCAGTTCACTACAACATGATGAAGAGAGAAAGTTTACCAATGCCTCTGCCTTACTTTAATTGACATTGTCAAAGCTGGAAATGACGCACTGTATGTCCGCACTATTGCATGGTCCAGTGGGCGATTTAGCAGCTGCGCCTGTAACAATTTCTTCTATGACATTGGATCCTATTATTGGTGACTCTAACTTCTCTTTTATTACTAAAAAGGGGACAGTCAACTGTCGGTTGTCCTCGGGGTTTACCAGCTGGAACTTCAGTTCAACCCATCCGATGTATGGTATTGTTGTACCATTAGCAGCACAAAGCTCAATGTTTTCTTGTAACAGGTTCTCAATGGGTTGCATCTTTTCTTCTGGCAAAATCTGTCCTAACCATTCACTTGAAATGATGGAAACGTGGGCCCCTGTGTCCCATAATGCATTCGTTTTAACATCATTAAGATAACAGTGTACCATGCATCTCTTACCCATTAGTTTTGTTAAGGTAGCTTGCTGCTTAGGGGTTAAACGACTTGTATAGACATATGTGTCTGCACTATCACCATTGCCATGCTGAGAACTCTCATCTCGTGACATTAAATGATTTATTGCATTGCATAATCATCATGCATAAAGGTTTGTTACTGCCATTGTAGTCCTTGAACAGTATTTGACTGCATGGCATCCTCCACACTCTTGAAATTTAGTTTCTGATTCAATAGCTTGACAGGCGTTGCAATGTTGCTGAGACAGGTTGTAATCTGTCTGCCCGGCTACTCCTGTCCCGTGGTTGTAGCCCTGATCGGTTTACCGACCATGGCGCCTGAAAATTCTTGCGACATCCCCTTGCATAATGCTCTGAGCTGCTACAACGGAAACAATGGTCACACTGTCTGTGGTTGCCACTCCTCCTGCATTCTGGGCATGAGCGCATGTGCTCTCTTCTCTGCCTGGGTGGGACGGGGGGCTGTTGATTGGTAGTCATAGTGCCGATGGCCTCCCGTAGTGATGCAACTTCAGCTTGCATTGCAGCGACCTGGTCAACAAGCCCTTTCCCTTTTTCTTTTGGTACATCTTTAATCATTTGTTCACCAACGTCTGAGGTAATAACTTGGTTACAACTCGGTTTCGACCCTCGTTGTTTTTCACGAGACAAACATTTCATCTTGCGCTCCGTTTCTGCAGATGCTGCAATGTTCAGTTCTTTAATTAACTCTTCGTCTGAAACAGATGGGTTTGTAAGCAAGGGGCGCATTTTAACCCTCACAACATCATCCTGGAGTCCTGTTTCAATGCAATGAAGGAATAAACTCTGCACTAGTTGGCGATCATACTTGATGGAGACATCAGCCTCTTGGGAAGCAAACAAAATCTTTCGACGCAACTCTAAAACTTTCATTAGGAAAGTTTGTGGTTCCTTCTTAGGAGTACTGGGTTAGAGAAGCAAGCTGCTGATATAATTCCGTGGCATTGCTCTCCCTGAAGTGGGTGCGTAAATGTTGCCTAAGTCTGGCCAGTGTAAGCTCTGGGGTTGACTCTAAATATGACCGGAGTGCCATGCCAGGGCTGATTGCCCGAATGACAGCACCAATGATTTCATTCTCATTATAACCCTTTGCAATTGCTGACTCAATCTGCCTGATAAGACTGATAAAGGACAGTTTGTCTTCAGCTCCGGGTGCACCAATTTGGCCCCTGACCTTGAACTCCTGACGAAAAAGTTTATTCATGTCAATTGGAACATTATCATTAGCTGTCTTAACTCCACTGTTGTCCTTGGGACCGACCAGACCAGGCCTAGACTCATGCACTTGGCTAGAAGCAACTGGTTCAATATTTTGAACATTACCACTGCTCCCATTGTTTTCCTGTGGAGTGGTCTCATCCGGTGATTTACTTGACTCTGTTGTGGCAGGGTTTTCCGTAGAACCATCCAATGGTGGAGGCTTATCGTGAGTGAAGTTCGCCAAACCAGCGAGGAACTCCATTTTGTATTCGGAACTTTCGTGTGATTCGACTTGCTCAGTTATCGTGTCTCGTAACACTTTTGTAACCGTCAACCGACTTTTCCCGGTATATTTAACGAGAGGAATCTCCAAATGTTCCACTAGTTCGCTCAGCTTTTCGGCCGACAGTCCACAAATAGCACTTTCCAACTCTAACTGTTTATCTTCTATTGCCACCCCGACGACACCATCTTGTTCTTGGATACGATAACAACAGCTCCAAACAACCCGAAACGAGAACCAAGTGAAGCATAAAAGGTTAAATCCTTTCTTGGTTGTAAAAAAATATATCCTGGTCACGGCACCAAATGTAACACTCAGGATTTTAATTCCTTTATCCGCGTTTTATACTACAAGCGACACTACAAGCGACTACAAGCTGTACAAGCTCGAAACGACCTACACGTGTTTTCGGATTCTACGTATGCGCGCATTTCTCAAGTCTCAAGTCTTCCTGTGCGGGGGTGGGTACAGTTCTGTATGTCTCACAACTACATGAGCAGTTGACCTATCTTTTCAATTTACAATGCTTTTGTCTTTGTCGGATCAGTGAAGTTTGTGTCCCTCCTGCACGGGTTTTACTACTGAAGAACTTTTGGGCTAAAACAGCTGACCATACCGACCCTAAGAGGGCAAGTGGGCAAGCGTTATCCCGGCATTTGAATTTTATTTTCATAAACTAACTAAATGTTAAGCCCAGTCATTAAATGAACATCATGATCATCAGTCTCTGAGCATACTGTAAGTAATATTTCAAAAACGTGTGCGAGTGTGGAGATATGCCATCATCCATCATCAATGATATAATGAGGTTGCTGTCCACTGATTATAACAAAGAAAAAAACGCTATGTCATCTCTGACTTCAGCTGAATTCATTTAAGTTGCACATTAAATTACTGATGATTGTCTACTAATTGAGAGGGGCTTTATAGAGCGTGCAACTGTACACGTAATCGGTGAACAGTCACCCTTCTTTGCAAGCTCACCACCACTTCGATTATAGTTACTTCCAAAAGTGAAATGAAAAGTAGTTACACTCATACTCGACCCCAGAACTCGATCTTCTCTTTTACGCATGACTGAGAAGAGCCTGGGATCGACTTGCTTGTTTCGTGGTTTGATAGATATAGATGAAAGTTTAATCGTTAATTTGTCTCACGATGGAGTCACTTTGAGGCGTTGATCACGACGCCGGTTTCGACTGCTTTACGCTTCATCAGGCGATGAGGTCAATTGTTTACGTGTCGCTATATGTAGCACCCGCTTGGTTCGCTGCTATTGGTGCAATTTCGATCCTCGTTATTATTCAGACTGGATGTTGTTCCCTCAGTGGGAACAACAATTAATAACTTTCTTTTTTCATACAAATTCATACACTGTTTTACATTCATCTTTTCATTATCAGACCACTCTTTTCTTTCCTAAAATTAACTTGTAAATGACATAGCAATACCTCCTTTATTTATTTCTCAAAATGACAAACAGACATGACTAGGCTGGAGGAGGCCAACTCGGAAACCTAATCACGTTAATTTAGCCTCCAGGTTCATGCATAATTTCATATTTGTATAATACTGAATTTTATTGTAATATTAAACCTGTTAATTATTTTGTCGACTATGTTGCATTATTTATATTGATATTTTCACATTTTTCAATCTTTGAGCAAAAATTGATTGTTGATTGTTTTTGCCGTCTTTATTTCAGTTCACCATAGTACCATTCGAATTTTATCAGTGATTTTAGATCACTAAGTGAAACGACAGTATATTTCACAAGTCTTGTGAAATATACTGTCGTTTCCTATATTGTATTTGTAAATGTTATTTGTGCCCCAAGTGTATTCAATGGTGATTATCTTTGTACCTAAAGAAAACTGTAGGGGAGAACATAAGTGATTATATCAGTTCTGAACGAGCATATAACGAGTTCTCTGTTTATATTATTCATTTTTACCCCTCAGTGGGCGATTCAGGGGGAGGGTCGGGGGGTCCGGACCCCCTATCAGACCTGAGGGTTTTTTGCTTTCTCCATTATCCATAGCAAAACCATCTCCAGGATCCTCCAAAATGCACTTTTCAGAGCCTAAAATCTCAATTTTTTTCTGGTGGAGGCCTCCAAACACTCCTCCTCCGCGCCTTTTAGTAATAACTACTGCCATCTACTTCCAAAAATTATCCTTCGATCTACTTCACATTTTCGGTAAAACCCAGGGACCCCCCCTTTCAAAAATTCCTGGATCCGCCCCTGTTATGCGTATTTATCATATCTCTTGTTGAAGATGAAGTATTCATTGCATTCTACTAGCAGGTGGTATACGGTGTGTTCGTTTGTATTCCAAATAGAGCAACGCGCATACATAAAACATACATAATCTACATTAATATTCATATACGTATTCAACACTGAAAACTACTCTTCGTTATCAAAAACCCTGTACATCCCAGCTTCGAAAGGAATAACACATCGGCTTTAATATACTATATTTTCAAATGGCGTGATCCGTGTTTGAGTTTTTTATTTAACAAATTAATTCAACTTCATGAGCACATTTGCAGGTGGTCGATTTTGTTTTTTCTTCCTGTTTCATTAGCGAAATCGTGATAAGCATCAACCACGCTGTATATAAGGACATCATAACAAACTCATTTTGTTATCACGAAGTTCCAATTACGTACGTAAATGCGAGGAATAAAAACAATTGATTTTTCCGAAATTGGATTCATGAGTTTCGGCCAGTTATAAACAGATTTTTTGTTGTGATTTTTTTTTTTGCACTAAAACCTCTTCTGATGTATTTGAATTGATTGAAAATAGGCGACGGCTTTCAAAAAATACTGTCTTTGTTGAAATGTTCCCCTGGAATTCTGCTTTTGTTATTCGAAAAAGAAAAAGCAACTGGACGCCAAAATCCCAAATTGTATGTAGTTTTAATTATACGATTCCCCAGGCAATCTTTTGAGATGTTAATAATGTTGTGTATTATTTCTCAAGGTCATTTACATCTTGAGAAGGTGGTGCAAAAATACTCGGTCCGTATTGACAAGAAAAAGGTTCTAATAGAGAGGACAGAGAGTTACTTTTAAAGAACGTGCCGTTTTAAATCAGTATGTGACAAGTCAAGTGTGAAGACAACCAATCTGCTTACAATGGAAAACATGTTAATTAAGAGCAACCTTGGGATCTCGATTCGATCAAGAACCAGTCTTTGTTGACCATTGGTTATCCAGCTTATTTTATCAGAGAAGTAATCTGCGGACAATTTTACTACTGACTGGACGCTTTCGCAGGGAACATCAAGAAACAAAGGTAGGTAGAAAGGAGGTTACTTTGTTCATTTTCTGCGGAGACTCTTGAAAGAAGCGGATAGCGTAGAATAACTTTATGAGCGTTTGCTTCCTTCGTGCAGGTCACAAAACAGCTGGAGTTCCCAGAGAAACGACCGCGCACAACGATGCTTACCCGACGTTTAAGCGGAAGATGCCGCGGCCTGTCGTTTTTCGTGCTCGCAGTGACGTTAGCGGCGCTGGATTATCAATGTAAGTAGTTCATCAGTGAACTTGTATGATACAGTACTGAGCAAAATATATCAACTGCACATTCTTGTTAACACGCTGTTCGGCTCACTGCTGATAACCAGGTATCTGCTCTTGCAACTCTATTTAGTCCTTCGCGACAAATGTGTGGTTTTCATCGAATCTTGACCGAGTTTAGAGATGCACAAAACTCGGTTTTGCGACTGTCGGTACCCGGTTCCCAAGGAAATGCTGTTAGTGTTTCATTGGCGTTATATTAAGATAACGTTAACACTCACCGGTTTCAAGTATAATTTATAGATTTGATGTTGACTCGCTACCCTTATCGATAGTGCCGGGAAAAGCGTTTTGTACGAACGTAGTGTTGCATCCCAAAAGCTACTAAAACAGTTCCTGAGAATTGCTCTGTGAGACAGCCGGCAATACAATGTATAAAAGTAATATTGCTCATCGATACTTCGATGTACTTTTTCCGCAATCGTGGATGCTTAGTATTCTTGGCCACTTTAGTTTGTTTCTTTGATATTCTAAAACTTTCTACCAGAATTTCTGGAACTCGGAACAAAGTTTTGTAACTATCCTATGTTTCTCTGTGGCAACAGAGGTGTCAAATTCTATTTCATGTTGAAGCCGTTGATAAGAGAGTATGGCTGCCGGTTCTATCGCTACCCGCGGATATCAGAATCGACAAAAACAACCGAACCATTTTTGCTCGCGTGTATATTGTTTCTTAATACCGGTTTGTTGTGATTTCATTGAGAACTAGTTAAAACTACACTCAGCTATTATCTCGTCAAAAATCTTACATTTATAAATTTATCGGAAGGATTTCGAGCAAATAACTCTTTCCTCGCTTCGTCTGCACGATTAAAGTCAGCGACATACGGTAAAAACCTCTTCCGTGCGACCCGTACTGTAAACATGGCTCGTATTGCTATCAAGAGAAGGCTGCTAGCTGCTGCTTGGGGGTGTTGTAACTATTAAAGAGATCCCGTTAATTGCATGTATGCTTATCTATTGTCACTATGCATTGTTGACAATTTTTTCTATTAATTGCTGCAGGCCTTTGAGGCAAGAACGCCGCTTTCTCTTTCCCGTGAAACTTTCATCGACCTTTACTCGTTACTATACAATGTCCGACTAATAACCGAACACATGTCAATTTTAATTTTCATCATTTTCCCGTTTATTTACACAGTGCAGACACAATTTCAAGCGTGTATTATCTTGCCTTGCGGTGCTACTTTGAGAATACAAGTCAACCAAAGCTTTGCCGAATCTGTTCTGACGTACAAAACAGGGTTGCTAGGAAACTAGAAGCTTCCGAAATATTTAGTGCTTAGTTGTTTTCAATCTCCTTCTGTGAATTTAATAAAACCCCGGCGAAATTAGGTTTGCGTTCGTTTTTAAAATGCAAATCGTTGTAAGCGTATTAGAAAGACATGTGCGCAAATTCGTTGAAATCCGTTTTGTTAGATTTGTTAAAGAAGATCGCGACAAAGTGAACGAAGATTCCGGTGGCAAGTGGAACTTATTCGGTTTAATATGAATCAATTCAGAAAGGTCGAACAAAATTAAGAAATTATGGTGTGAAAAGGACGCATTCTCCTATTCAAAAGTCGAGTATTTAATTCCATGGTCGAAACAATGAGCCAATATACATAAGCCTCTCTTGTTGAATTGCGTCAAAGGAACTATATTTCTATATAATGAACTAACATGTATGCCGATCCACTCAGTAGAAATTGCCGGTTTTTTTCACTCACTGTGCAGTGAGTTTGCACTGTTCATTGCCGGCAACGTGCCTGTTTTCTTCCGTCACTTGCAGTGCAGGTTTTCGAGTATTTTAATATAGCTAACAGTGTTGTGAATAATTGTACAGTGTCATCTTGACCTGAAGTTGCGTCAGTAACCGCTTGACGAAACCACTTGAAGAATCATAAAGCGGAAAAATATTTGACTGCGGTCTCGAACTGTACTGAAACAGGGCTTGAATCCGCCTGATTATGCCTGAGGGAAAAATAGATGAAACTCTTAAATTAAGCGGGTTGGGTTCTATCTTTTTTGGATCAGCCGCATTTGAGTGGTTGGTTTAGTTTTCTTTCATCGCATTGAAGAAAAAAAATCCGTTTTCGATGGATTTAGTTGAAGAAGGAAAGTGACGCCCCAAGCCAAAATATCATTGCTTCTTCAGTTTTCTCATTGGCCCGTTTAGGTTGTTATTAAAAGCGTTGTTGTAAGAGTTGTTAGCCATTTTAAGCGCAAAACGGTTGAAAATGTGTTCTATTGGCACACTTCAATCAAAACCAAATTTGAATTGAAAGGGTTAGTTCCAACACGACCACATCAATAGGTGTTAAGTTTTCTGGTGTGTCAAACTCTGTTTGTGGGCAACTACGTAGGAAGGAACTTCATATGGAAATATATTCCTTTTGGACGCCAGCTGCCGATTGCCCAGGGGGCCAGAGTCATTACTCGGCGTCGAAATGTCGTAAAGTTCCGAAAATAATGACTCCTTAAGAGTAACTGCATTTTTCAGATCCTTCTTTAGGTATATATGACGGCACGTAGGTGGTGTAGAGATGACAAAATTATCATACAGAAGGGACTAAAGACTTCCGAAAAGGCTTGAAAAGATGACAGCAGCTTTCATCTTAAACCATTTTAAGATGGAAATTTTTAAGAAAACTTGGTGTTTCAGCTGTTTTTTTTAGCTGCTTTAGAACAAATTTTAGACTTCGGAATCCAGTAAAGTTTCATTGAGACAAGAGAGGGGACCAATTTGTTTTTTGAGTTGTTATAAATCCTTTTAGTTTCTGCGTCTATTTGTCTGGTCATACCCTAATTCACATTAATTATCGTATACCTTATTCTCTTCTATTTTCGCGAGTACTAGTTTTCGTGATTTTCGCGATTGAAAGATCAGTTTTGGAAGTTTAAATGGTGATTGAAATTTGGTGACATTTTCGCGAAATTTGATACCTTTTGAGTCCATTTTTTACGTGAAATTGCGAAAACTAATTCTCGCGAAATATGGCATTTTTGGGGAAATTAATGGTACGCGCGAAAATTAGTGAGAATATAAGGTTTACATTTTTCTTCTTTCCAAATGGGTGACTGTTTCTTTCTTCTTGATGTTGAGAAAGTACTTTCGAAGCGTTCTACCAACATAACTCATGCATGTGGTTTGAATCTTCTGAAAGATTTCATTAACCCGGCCGATTACATGTGAATGTAAACATTAATGGCAAGTTTGGGATCTTATATGGGGTAGCCAGTGGAAACAGACGTCGTTTCGTGATCCTCTTACCGGTCGCCGCGAATATACGGTAACTGGAGGATCGCGAACTAACTCAGGCTATGTATATGGTAATTTAAGGAGCTACGTTACGGATTGTGCATTTTGAAAAATTTAGCCGTAATTAAATTTTCAAGCTCGTCGTTTGCAATCCGTCTTAATCTTCTCCAATCTTAACCATCCTTGTTCGTGTTTGGTTTATCATTACATCTTTGGTGTTTTTCTTCCTTAGTAAACTATTATTTTGACGTTTTCTTCATTTTGAAGGTGATTTTGTACATCGCAAAAATGACTTAAAGTATCGTGACATAGCTCCTTTAACAAATAGATTTTCACTCAAACTTTTCTTTAATCAGTAAAACCAAAATAATAATAAAAAGAAAACTATTTCTTGTCAAAAAGCTAGTCTCATATATTTTAACTCATTAAAGAGCTTTTTCAAGTTGCTAGTTAATTTAACAGTACTATATTCCGCAAAAGGATGCTTGTTTTTTTTTTTCTTTCTTTCCTTGTAGACTCATTTTGTTCGTATTTTTCCCTTGTAGGTTGTTATGCTCAGTTAAACCGGACAAAAATTGAACAAACTTTGATAAAGGCTCTATTTAAAAATTACGACTCGGAGGGAAGACCGGTTTTAAACCTGTCAAAACCAGTTTTGGTAAAGTTTGGACTGGCTTATAGCAATCTGCACAGTTTGGTACGTATAAATCAGGTGGTAATTTGTTTACATCTTTTTTTTTAACCTTCCGTTGATACGTGTTCTATGCATGATCCCCGAGTATTCTGTAAGACTTTGTTCAAAGGATAGTAAGTCAACCTAGTAACTTTTTCCATTCAAATCCCCTACTGAAATTTATCAAACATTCAAACCACCACAAAATGTGCCAGAAGGCTCAAACTTGGCCATCTTGCTAATTTCATCATGCCCTTCCCATTTCTGGTATTCTTTAAGTCATGGCCTATAATACATTTTTTTAAATGTAAAACAGGTCACGTAACCGCTAGCTGCAGTGGGCCTATTCCCCAATTCCCTTGATTCCTCGTATTGCAGTACAGTTTTTCTTTTATCATTTAATGATGTCCTTTCCATGTTAATGGTAGTACTTATCGCAATGGAGAGTTTTGTTCATTGTTCTATAATATATTAAAATAAACTGAAAACTTCGCGCGCTCTGATTGGTTAAAAACCATGTTTTATCAGAGTATATAACATAGAAAAGCGTGTTTTATCGTTTCGCGCACGTAAATCTATATTTTAAAGCACATAAAGAAGCCAAAACCATGTATTATACTGTCATAAAACACTCCGGGAATTTGAGAACACTTGAGAAATTTAGAAAACACTCGCTGCGGCTCGTGTTTTCTAAATTTCTCTCGTGTTCTCAAATTCCCGTCGTGTTTTATGACAGTATAATACATGGTTTTGGCTTCTTTATTTGTTAAATAAAATATAGACTGAAAACTTGTTTTATCAGAGTATAAAACATAGAAAAGCGTGTTTTATCGTTTCGCGCGCGTAAATCTATATTTTAAAGCACATAAAGAAGCCAAAACCATGTATTATACTGTCATAAAACACTCCGAGAATTTGAGAACACTTGAGAAATTTAGAAAACACTCGCCTGCGGCTCGTGTTTTCTAAATTTCTCTCGTGTTCTCAAATTCCCGTCGTGTTTTATGACAGTATAATACATGGTTTTGGCTTCTTTATTTGTTAAATAAAATATAGACTGAAAACTGCGCGCGCTCTGATTGGTTAAAAACCATGTTTTATCAGAGTATAAAACATAGAAAAGCATGTTTTATCGTTTCGCGCGCGTAAATCTATATTTTAAAGCACACAAAGAAGCCAAAACCATGTATTATACTGTCATAAAACACGAATTTGAGAACATTTGAGAAATATAGAAAACACTCGCCTGCGGCTCGTGTTTTCTAAATTCCCGTCGTGTTTTATGACAGTATAATACATGGTTTTGGCTTCTTTATTTGTTAAATAATAATAACAATTTTTAAAGAGGGTAGCACCAAGCTAACTCGAGGTTAATTAGGGTGGCCCTACAATACAATTTAAAAAGCCTAATTAAAAATTCCTAAAAAGTAAAACTGAAAATACAAAACGACCTTACAAGAAGTGTAAATACGTTAAAAAGATTAAAATCAGATTAAAAAGTTTCGGTTAAAAATCCTTTGAGTCTATCTAAATTAAAAGTTCTAACATCCAGCGGCAAAGAGTTACAAGTATTGACTCCTCTGTAGTAAAAAGATTTTTGCCCCGTCTTGGTGGATAACTTGGGTATTGAGAGGTTGTCGTTGGCTGCCGATCTGGTGTTCTGTTTTACCATTATTATTTTTAGCTTTTATGTGTTGTGGTATAGCACTACTTAAGTTTTTTTACAGTTATCTTTGCTATCTGTTTTCAATTCTATATTACAATTTTATCTTTTCATGTTTCTGTTATCAAATCTCAAAGGAAGACAATTTTCAGTTGCATGTGTTCGTGCTGGGTTGTTTTGACGAGCCAGAAGTCTGCACTTTTCAATTATTTGTATACCAACTGCTGTGTTTATATTCCTATCACGGTTATTCGTGCTGTTTGTAGAAACAAAAGAAAAAAATACTTAATTAAATATTTGTTCTGCAGCTGTGTTGTTCATTTCCAGCGTCGAAATCAAATTGTAAACCAAATATTTAAAACAAGAGTGCGAAATCAAATTCAATTTTTGCCGCCATAGCCTAAGAAGCGTCAGCACGAGAGGGGATTCCTGTATTTCGTTAGCAGTGACAATTTTGTTCATAAAACTGTTCAGCCTCAGTATAAAAACGTTTAAGTCTCTTCAAGGATCGTAAACGCCCGATGACTCATCAGTACCGACGCTTAGCTCCGGTTTCTGTAGCGTGAAGCGATTAGGGTACTGCGCCTCGTAGCCTCGATGTGTTTAAAGGGTCTGTCTAAACCAGTGTGCATTGCGGGCAGTTGTTTTTGTTTTCATCCACTTTCCTCTGACACCATTTATCATGCGTAGATTGTCTCAACCTAATTCTCCGACGTAGTTTTATCAGTGACACCGGACAGTGACAAGGATGACCACGCTTCGGAGGTGACTGGTTTACGGTGGTCATTTTCGCGAGCTTTTCGCGGCACCCGAAAATGGCCGCCGAGAGTAGCTCTGCGCGCAATGCACACTGGTTGAGACAGACCCTTTAAATTCGCTATCAGTTTTCAGATGTTTTCGTAACACCACAGAACCAATTACTACGCCCAGAAATAGCGCAATAGACCAATCAGAACTCGAAACAAAAACTTGCAGCTCGGGAAAAGCCGCGTAATTATAAAATTGACCGAAGACAGGAATATTCTGGAATATTCAGCAATGGTTGTTGAATTTATCATGATCTTTATTCCCGGACTAAACTCAGAAACTTTTTCTACTATTTTTTTTTTACTAACTTAGTAGCTTACTCATCCCATCCCCTCCCTCATATCAACGTTGTTCTAGTGTTAAAGAGATGCAGGAAGAATTGTTGTAAGCGCGAGATGTTTGCTTGCTTCGGCTAGTTTTGTCCGACGTTGTAGGTATTAATGTTTTTGAAGTCTATCGAAATCATGCTAAAACAGTGCCCTTATGTATTTTGCCTTGCTTTGTCTCTAGTGCATTTTTTTCCTTATCAAATATCTCTGGATGATTTCGTTTGATCTCTTTAAAGCTTCTTGTTATTTCTGTTTTGCAGGATGAAAAAAATCAAGTTTTAACAAGCAACGTTTGGATCAGACAGGTCAGTCAAAAATCCTAACAGTGCTTTACGCCTTTACGCCCCCCCCCCCCCCCCCCCCACCGTATCCCTCCAACGCCCCGTCTTGGGGGTAATTTTCGACACCTTACCCCAGGTGAGATCCAGTTTTCTCTTCAGTTCTGCTTCAACTGATCTTCTCGAATGACTTTACGTTCAAGAAACCATGCAATGTGCATTGACCAATCAGAATTGTTGCCTTTTCTAATAGCCAATCAGGTTTTCCAAACCAGTCGTGGCATCGGTCACGCGACTTTTTTCGTGCATGACACTTGTTACACGAGTTTCCCCGCGCTTGGCATCGATCACGCGACTTTTCTCGTGCATGACACTGGTTATACGAGTTTCCCCGCGCTTGGCATCGTCACGCGACTTTTCTCGTGCATGACACTGGTTATACGAGTTTCCCCGCGCTTGGCATCGGTCACGCGACTTTTCTCGTGCATGACACTGGTTATACGAGTTTTCCCGCGCTTGGCATCGGTCACGCGACTTTTCTCGTGCATGACACTGGTTATACGAGTTTCCCCGCGCTTGGCATCGGTCACGCGACTTTTCTCGTGCATGACACTGGTTATACGAGTTTTCCCGCGCTTGGCATCGGTCACGCGACTTTTCTCGTGCATGACACTGGTTATACGAGTTTCCCCGCGCTTGGCATCGGTCACGCGACTTTTCTCGTGCATGACACTGGTTATACGAGTTTTCCCGCGCTTGGCATCGGTCACGCGACTTTTCTCGTGCATGGCACTGGTTATACGAGTTTTCCCGCGCTTAACACCAGTTACACGACTTTTTCCGTGCTTGACACGTTACATCGGTTTTCCACTCTTTCTGTGCGTTTTCTCGCTCAAGTCAGGCTAATTCTTTTGACAAAATTATAGCTCATGATTACTTCGGCTGTAGTTTCACAAAAGTCATCAGAAAAAGCGCTTTGGTTTGCGTTCTGACGTAGTGTGTTATTACAAAATGCTGGCTCTTCTATCAAAAGTAAGTGTTTCTATTTTCTTTTCAGAAATGGCACGATCCGTGGCTATCGTGGAATTCCTCAAAGTACAATGGTCTAAGCTCCATCAACATAAGTCCTAGCTTAGTGTGGAAACCAGACATTGTCCTGCACAACAAGTAAGTTGTATTATTCCATGGGCCATGCCCACTAGAGAAACTGAAATATTCAATTTGAAGCCAGTATTCTCTCGATATACTAAATCAGATTCTGTTTTCGGCAGAGAAAGAAAGCTGCTCCGTCCTCGAGTACGGGACACAAATAACACATTGTTTTACCTTTACCACTGTTTTTGAGTTATTCTATTTTAGTGCAGTATTGTTTCTTGTTTTTGTGTCTGGTAAACGAAGGAGGAGCCGAAAGAGAACTAGTAGAAGTACTCATGTATGCGGTATGTTATTTACCAGTCGCTAAGTCCGTATAGAGAAAAATAACTGTTCCAGAGGTCTTGACCATACTTATTGAAACAGTGTGTAATAATATATCTACCTCCCACCCTTTCTCCCTTCTTCCCTCCCTTCCACCCTTCCTTCCTTCCTTCCTTCCTTCCTTCCTTCCTTCCTTCCTTCCTTCCTTCCTTCCTTCCTTCCTTCCTTCCTTCCTTCCTTCCTTCCTTCCTTCCTTCCTTCCTTCCTTCCTTCCTTCCTTCCTTCGGCCTTCCTTCCTTCCTTCCTTCCTTCCTTCCTTCCTTCCTTCCTTCCTTCCTTCCTTCCTTCCTTCCTTCCTTCCTTCCTTCCTTCCTTCCTTCCTTCCTTCCTTCCTTCCTTCCTTCCTTCCTTCCTTCCTTCCTTCCTTCCTTCCTTCCTTCCTTCCTTCCTTCCTTCCTTCCGCCCTTCCTACTTCCTACTTCCTTACTTCCTTCCTTCCTTCACTCGCCTACGCTTTCCACCTGATGACCGCAAGCAGTAATAAAGTGGCGACATACAGACGCGGACAGTCCCGCCTCCCTTCTTGTTAAATATTGTAAAATTCCCCCTTGCTCACTATTCGGGCAAGAAAAGGCCCACCATCACTCCGCCCCCATTTTTTTAATCCCGGAAAGGCTCAACTACACCTCGCCCCCGAGTGATAAACACGTGAACAAAAAAAAAGGCATGCCGTAATGAAGCCGACAAACGAGCAAAGCAACGAGATCAAAACAAACGTAAACGGCAAACTATAAAAAGCTGGCAAGAAAAATACGAAAATAAGGCGAAACCAAGCCCCACGCGAATGAACTAATAAAAAGACAGAAATACATAGGCGCGCGCTAAAAGGGAGCTACTCCCTTTAGCACCTCTGGACCCGTCACTGACATTTCATATTATTAACAATTATTGGATGAGGTTTTTGTGATATCCAGAATAATCAAGGTCGAGGTAAGAGTTATCAGCCGAAGCCGAAGGCTGAGGCTGATAATTCTTACCGAGACCTTGATTATTCTGGATATCACAAAAACCGAATCTAATAATTGTTTTATTATACATTCAACGAAAAAAAATAATCCTTCTGCCACCGATGTTATTTACTTTTAAGCGGCAAGCAACGCAAAACGCGCGAACTTGACATGATTACCCGTGATCCTCTCGCGAACTTGACGTGATTATTGTATAATCTGCAGGTTATTACCCGTGATCCTCTCGCGAACTTGAAGTGATTATTGTATAATCTGTAGGTAGATGACGTAGATGCTTTCAAAGGCGCTGATTTCGAAAATTCACTGTACGATTTCAGCCAATCAGAAAAGAGATAGTGAGTTGAATGTATAATAATCCAATTAATGGTGTCCAAACATGACACAGTTAGTTGATTAAGGAATATATCGTCCTTGACCAAAAACATTACACTGTGTTTCTCTTTCTGTCCCAAGCGTCAATGAAGAAGGAGATCATGGTGAACAGTATCTGTTTGACACCAAGGTCATCATCAGCAGTGACGGTATGGTCACGTGGTTGTCTCCCAATCTAATCAAGAGCTCGTGCAAAATAAACGTCAGGTATTTCCCTTGGGACATGCAGACCTGTTACCTCAAGTTCGGCTCGTGGACTTTCAATGGCTTCAAACTCGATCTGGGCTTCTTTGGAGACAAGCCCGCTGCGGACCTGAGCACGTTCACGCGGAATGGTGAATGGGATCTGTTGTCGGCCGATGCGAAGAAAAACGAGGTGTACTACTCGTGTTGCGCTGCACCGTACCCAGATCTCACGTTCGAGATAAAAATTCGGCGGCGAACCTTGTTCTACATCAACAACTTGATTGTCCCGTGCATTGTCCTGGCGCTTCTGACAGCCACGGCGTTTCTATTCCCGCCGCAAACGGGCGAGAGAATCTCTCTAATGATCACCATTCTGTTGGGAATGACAGTGTTTATGATTGTGGTGATTGAAGCTATACCGTCGACATCAGAGGTGACACCTCTCATCAGTACCTACTTCTCTGTGGTCATGATTGAGATATCGCTGGGTCTCCTGTGCACCTGTATCAGTCTCAATATCGAGCACCATCACCCCAAAATGGAACTCACTGGCTGGACCCGGTATGTCTTGTTTGAAGTACTAGGGCCAATTGTAAGCAGTTGCTCTGTGAAGAGGCTGAAAAGAAAACAGCTTAAAAGTAAAACGATTAAACCGCGTGACTCTTACGTGAAAGAAAACCAAGTCATGCCGGAGGAGGATAAAATTGCTATCACGGACGTAGCTTCGCATGATGATGTTAAGAGCGCTGCTAACGCGGCAGCGAAGGAACTTAAAGTGGCGGGCATGGACAAGGTCTCCATGTTTATCGATCGAGCCTTGAACGAAGATAAACGAAAAATGGAGTGGCATGTTGCTATAAACATTATTGATAACTTATTCTTTGTTCTCTTTATTATAACCATTGTTGTTTCCTCGCTGGCGGTACTGATGCAACCGAAACCAGAAAGCTGAAAACTGATTGGTTATACATTAACAAGCTGATCTCGCAAAAGAGGACGGATAAAGTGCATCGAGATAACGTGCGACAGGGCAAGGACTTATGCCGACTTATGCGTTTTTATTGAAAACGGAGATTTTTTAGAAGCATATTTAAAACTTTTCCCGTCTACACGACAGTTTATGACCATCTCCGCCATTTGATTGCATGTTGTGGGCTGGATTCGATGTCGTTTAAAGAGCTAAGTCGTGTACAGCGCATCTTGAAAAATTCAGCTTACATTTTTGAAGTTCTTTGTTCTTAATCCGTTTCAATCTTCGCCATTGTTAACCATCCTTGTTCCTTTATGGATTATTAATTCTTTTTTAGTGTTTTTCTACCTTAGTAAACTATTGTTTTGAGGTTTCTTTAAAACATTGTTGTCATTCGTAGACCATCATTTTTTGCCGTTTACGCGAAGACGACAAATTTCCGTTTTCCAATTAAAGTATGCGATTACTGTTGTGCATCATTTACGTGTGGACGGAAGGCCAAAACGTTAGTGCAAAAAACTCTCCTTTTGCGTTTGAAACTGTGGACAGGGCTTGAAACAAGAAATGTCTCTGGGCAGTAATATATAATACATTAAGTTATAACAAAGGAGATCATAACCGTGACGGAGGTTTGGATAACTGTCTTAATTAGCATAGATTTTTACGAGATTATTTCCCTGTTTACTTCTTATTTTTGTTTCGATTGAGAAGACATATCAAACACTCGAGACAGTGTTTCATCCTATTTCCAAACGCCTCGAATTTCGTCAAAAATACTCCCCTACGCGTCGTATTTTCAACTCTCTTCTGATCTCGGTGTTTGAAAATCGGATGAAACGTTGTCTCTCGTGTTTGATATATTACGTAACATAAGCTTCCCTCAACGAAACAAATTCTTGAAGTCCCAAGGTGATCAGTAGCAAGATTCTCCTGTCTGTTTTGCATACATTCTCTATAATTCTACTTGGAAGAATTTGGTTCTAAGTCAAGACAGAGATGATAAGGTCCTTCATTCCCATGACCTGTCTGCTTAAATTTCTTATAATCAAGTTAAGAGAAATTAGAATTTGATCACTCTTGAGAATAAATAAAGATACACTCAAACCTGTATTAAGCGGACACTCTTCATTAAGCGAACAGTTGCAAAAGTCCCAGAAAAGTCCCAAAATTTATCAGTTCCCTTATTTACTGTAAATAACACGGAGACCAGAGTATTTCCCGAGGGTGTCCGCTTAATACAGGTTTGACGGCTTTATATACAAAGTATTCGCCTCGTATCTTCTCTCAAATGACAATGAATTCATTTCTAACTATAACGAGTAAATATATCACTTGAGGAAATAAATTATGGTTAATGCGAGAATTAGTGACACAAGCTGACTTGGAAAAAATTAAAATATATGACTTATTAAACAGTTTGATGTACAATATCGCTACATATATTTTAAGATTAATTTTATTCATATATTAATGAACACACAGGGGGAGTCAGTACAAAATGTGTAAATATTTACTGTAATACTACACATTAAACTTTCGAATTAAAGATTTATTGTCCAACGCTTTAAATTGTTTGTGGGAGACGTGGAGGCATAATGGTTAGACTGCGTGCAGACGTCTCCTATTTCCTTGCTTCACGCTGGGAGTATCTAATCTGCGCGGGTCGCGTGTCGCGGGTAATTTACGCGGGTCGCGGGTAAATTTACGCGGGTAAATTTAAGAAGGTGGTATATCAAGATATTTTCGTAGAGCCGTAAAATCCAAAGTTATTTTACGTGAAACGGGAAATGTGAAATGAATATAACCTAATGAAAATGATATGAAATGAAAATGACTTAATAGCCGTAATTTTCCAAAAATTATTTTCCGTAAAATGAGAATTGAGCACTTAATTCTTCGTGAACTGCGATCGCGGGTAAATAAATTGTCGACCACAAGTATATTCCGCATTTATTATATTTTATTTAAACACAACAAGATAAACTATGTCAATGGTACACATGTATAGTATAACAAACGTGGTTGAGCGTAAAATAAAACATATTATTGTACCATATTATAAGTATTACGAGTTAAGTTAACGCTGAGTAAAATACTGGCAAACCATCTTGCTTAAATTTGTTTAACACTGCCTCGTCAATGGTATTTTCAGCTGTAATGTTAGTAGGGGGCCTAAGGTTAGTCCACGCTGGAATTGTTTTTACACAGTCCACATCGGGACAGAAATAAAACATGGTTTCTGTTACGAAATTTTGTTCGTATGGAACATACAATCCCTTTACTGAAGCAGTTAGATCGCCTTCTTTGTGCTCTTTACGGCATGCTCGGCACCTAGGTGTCATCCCTTTCTTGCACTATTTCCCTTCTGGTGCGGGACTGATTTGTATTATACCGGAATTTTAGCTCTTCGGGAATAATCGTGGGTGAGTTTCCCAACACTGTCGATACTTCATTCTGAGTTAAATGAATCTGCTGCAAATAAAAGAGAACTGTTCTCGGGAATTTTGCAGATGTACAGATAAATCCATATGATATGTTTACATAGCTCTTTTCCATCGTTTTTATTGAAATCGGCACAATTACACGAGGGGCTTTTTCCTAGTATTATTCTATAAACTGATGAATAGGTCCCACTTCCACTTACGTACTGTATACGTTCGACCAAGAGATGACAAAGTACTATCTACAATTTTAACCTTGATTGTCTCTTTTTGTTCTTTGGCTCTCTTGAGCCTGTCCAGGAAGCCCTTGCTTCGTAACGGCCTGTATCGTCCACTTCTTTCTCTGTCCTTATAAATGTTTGTCACGTTACAGGTCACTAGATTTCGCCAGTCAAACAAAGCAATTCAACAAGGTGATTTTAATAGGACTGGGCACGTGTCACACAAAATCATGTACAAAATCGCACTTCACGAAGAATTTTAAAAGTGCTCAATTCTCATTTCACGGAAAATATTTTTTTGGAAAATTACGGCTATTAAGTCTTTTTCATTTCATTTCATTTTCATTAGGTCATATTCATTTCACATTTCCCGTTTCACGTAAAATAACTTTGGATTTTACGGCTCTACGAAAATATCCTGATTTATTATTCTACTATTACGTCATTTCACCATATAAGGTCAAGAGAACACGTAAAATATGAGACGGTGCTGACTACTTGAACAGAGCGAATATGGAAAATAGTATAATAGTCGGGAAATTTTGCAGTAGAATAATAAATCCCTTATTCGATGATTTAACATATACGTACGAGCGGACATTTTGCTCATTGCTCGCAAAATCGCAAAATATCCGCAACTCGCAAAATATTCGCGCGTATTATATGTTAAACCATCGAATAAGGGGTATATGTATATACCACCTTCTTAAATTTACCCGCGTAAATTTACCCGCGACCCGCGTAAATTACCCGCGACAGGCGTAAATTACCCGCGACACGCGACCCGCGCAGATTAGATACTCCCCTTCACGCTAGGCTCGATTACCAGCCGCTGTTCGGGAAAATGAGCCCACGCTCATCCTCTTCTCGGGAAGGAACGAAGACAGCTTCACGCGTGAAGCAAGGAAATAAGAGAGAGGCTACTTTTAAGTATGCTTCACGCGTGAAGCTGTAAAATGACTAAAATGATTAGCGCTGTGGACTCCAGGCTCGATCGCTGACCGGGATCTCTGTGTTGTGTTCTTGGACAAGACACTTTACTCTCACAGTGCCTCTCTCCACTCAGGAGTATAAATGGGTACCGGCAAATTGTCAGGGCAACCTGACATAAATGCTGGGGGGATTACCTGCAATGGAGTAGCATACCTCCAGGGGGAATGTATTCCTAGTCACTTCATGTTATAGAAACCGAGTTGCGCCGACTTGATAAGAAAACCTTTAATTGTAAAAATACTTTTATCTAACGTTTGGAATCAGCCAATTTTAAGAGCGCAACTGAGTATGCGTAGCGCTACCCTGGGCTCAGAGGTTTTCTTTGTTGTCTTCCTCAGTCAAATTTTAGCCGCGAAGCGGCGAAAGCGAGTCGCAGGGCAGCGCCGTTGCTTCTACTCGCTTCGATCGAGTTTAGTAGAAAAAGGAAGAAAAAAACCCTCTGGGACCAGGGTAGCGTAGCGCGCATGTTGCAACACATTCACGGCAACTAAATAATTATACAAATAACTAAAACTATCGTTGCATATTTTTCTCGTGAAGCGAACACTCGAGAGTACTGTCACGTCATCATGGCGCAATTAGGATACGTCATGGCGCAATTAGGATACGTCATGTTCCTTAGCAACTTCGAGACGAAAACCGCGGGCTCAGTTTTCGGAGACAGGAAAACTTGTTCCCTCGACTATGTAAAATTTATTTTTCGATTTAAATTTCCTTAGAAATACTTCTTATTGCTTTTCATGCTATTATTGTTATTCACATTGGAAGAGTATGGTTTAGATTTTCTCAAAGTCGTTCGCTTCTCGTTTCCGGTTAACAAAAATAAAATTAAAGACATGATGCGATGAAAAATCATTCCTAGCTACTATATAGAAAGAGAATGCAGTCGAACCCCTATTAAGCTTTTGATCGCGTTCCGCGCTCACTGAGCTCGACTTGTAGGCAAGTCTAAGTATGGTTTTGAAACAACATTTTCTTCGCATAATCAAGTAATATATTATCATTTTCATTTACAGTCGTACCCTATTAAGCGGCCACCCTCGAGGAAATGGCAGGTGGCCGCTTAATAGGGGTTCGACTGTATTCTCTTTCTATAGTAGCTAGGAATGATTTTTCATCGCATCAATGTCTTTAATTTTATTTTTGTTAATGAAGTGAATTCTAAATTAAAGATGATAAAGAAATAAAGAGAATAATGTTGGATTGAAAATAAAGGTAATAAAGAGAAACAAAAATGTTGGAGTATCTCTTAAACTTCCTAAAATAATAATACAGAGGGCCGTCGATTCATACTGTGCCAGCACTTGTGCTTTGATGGATCAATATTCGCACCTTATATCAGTTGATTTTAAAATAAAGGTGTCAAACGAATGCCCAATCATTGGTGAACAAGTTGCAATTATCTTCTTGACATAGAGACGGGTTACCGGCTAGCAGCAGTATAAAGGCGTCTTTTATTATTGAACAATGATCATCCTGCTGAGATACACTGAGATTTTGCAAAGTTGAAAAGCCACCTAAAATTTTCGGCTCACTTTGCGAAAATATGTAACTTTACATGCTGATTGTCACGTTACGACGAGTGAAGTCTGCTTTCCCAGGCTCCTATATACCATAAAATTCCGGTTATAAAAGCCCCCCTCACCCCGGTTAGAATAAACCATTTCCAAGTTGCCTTTAGACTGCGAGCAGTCGGTCATTTTTCCGGGGGGAGGGTACTCCCTATAATGGACTATACGGGGAGGCTCCACCCGAAAGGGGTACCTTTTCAGACTGGAGGTATATAAAAGGGCAGGGATTTCACGAGTTGGAGTATAGAAAAGGGTAGGGAAAACTGTCATTTAGGTATGAGGTGGCTGCAGGTTTGAAGTTCTTAGCCATCGTAAGACAGCTTGCTTCCACTTCCTTCTGGGGATATATATTGTCCATTAAGTTCATTCCAAGGGTATAGAAAAGGGATGCAGTGTTTCTTCTGTAGGTATGTGAAAGGGGTACCATTTTCATAATTTCTATGGAAGGTATATGAAAGGGGTACCATTTTCCATGGAAGGTATATGAAAGGGTTACCTTTTCTGTCAAAAATGGTATAGAAAAGGGTAAGGGGTTGGACCTCTGGGCGGAGCCTCCCCGTATAAAAGGTTTTTGATTACCCCCCCCCCCCCCCCCCCCCACCCGGGTGATTTTTCCTCAGATCCTTGGCGCGAGCGAACTGCTTGCAGTCTAAGTTGCCTTTAGCTTCTGTTTCAAAGCGAGTCTTGGTGCACAACCTTTCATATTAAAATGAGTTTTACTTGCACACACATTGTTTTGCCAATCAAACTCATACTGGAAAGGTTGTGCACCAGGACTCGTTTTGAAAGAGAAGCAAACAAAAGGCAACTCGGAAATGGCCTAATAAGCCCATCAATCTCGACTGGTGACAAAAACAATATTACGGTTATAGAGCCATCCCCCGGATATAAGGCCCCCTCCCAAAAACATGGATGAAAACTCAAGACTATTACACAAACTCTAAGCCCGGTTATATATTGGAGAATTTCTTTTACATTTGCCTAGTTCCTAGTCCTCGACATTATTTAACCGCGCGGTCAAATAATCATAACAAAGGCGCGTGGAGCATTATGGGCATTCTTAAATTCAACATGGCTGCTTCAAGTGTGAGTGCGATGTCTCCACTTTGCAGTTTAATCGCTGTGTTTTTGCTTGTCACCCGAGTAAAAGGAGGCGCTTCACCTCCTCACATATTGCTTGTTGTAGTTGACGACCTCGGCTGGAGTGACGTTGGATTTCACGGCTCAAAAATCCAAACTCCAAACATTGACAAACTGGCGGCGGAAGGTGTCGTGCTCGACAACTATTACGTTCTTCCGATTTGTACTCCAACAAGAAGCGCTTTGATGACTGGAAGGTATCCAATCCACACTGGTGAGTTGATCACTAATTGAATTGATACCTGCTAACAAGAGAATACAGGTAGAGGGTGCCGGCCACCCATTAGCGGAGGATGCTTCCCCACTGGGGTAGCACTGCCCCCATTCGGTCACTGCAGACTCGCCCTGTACCTTATCCATAAATAACTTAACCCTAAAAGTTAAGTTTGTATGAGAGTTCAAACAGAATTGTTCAAGGCAATCTAAGTAGAGCTGTCCGCTTATGACAGTGTCCGCTCAGAGAGCTTGGACTGTACAAATGACAGTCATTGACTTATCTGAAACAAAGGACCTCCTTGTAGATACAGTCAAAGCTCTCGTTGCGACCGCTCTCATAAGCGACCAAGCTCTAGTTATGACCACCATTGTGAAACCCTGTTTAAATTGTCACTAAACCTCTGTAATTAAAAGCTCTTGTAAGCGACCGCTCCTGGCATCCGTAAGCGACCGCGACCACTTTTGGGAATTACCAACTGGTTGTTTCTTTTGTTTTTAAGCTCCTGTATGCAACCACTTGTTGCGCTACACATTTATGAGTCATTGTATTATACGTAATCATCTGAATAAGAGACGTTTTCAATCTCTGTGGATGTGTGAACTGTACATTCGCTTTCGTACGTCTATTGTTTCAGTGTGTGGTCACTTACAATAGCCCATTCTCGTAAGCGACCAGCTCTAGTTACGACCACTTTGTCGAATTCCCAAGGTGGTCGCTTACGAGAGCTTCGACTGTATCACAATATTACGTTAATTTGTTTTGTATAATATGGTATTAATTTGTGAGTCGTAAATTAGGTGAATGTTTTTCAATAATTGCAAAAATTTATAAAATTAAGTGACAAATGAAGGTACTCAAGAAGTCATGTCACTGATGAGATGTCCGGATTGCCAATCTCCTGTCACTACAAAATTTTGGTGTCAGATTCTTGTGGCATGACCAGTTTGACATAATTATGAATTACTGTCAATAACGTACATTGTATGTACATAAACTCAACAATGTTTTCCCTTTCATGTGCATTGTAGGAATGCAGCATTTTGTACTGTACCCAGCCAGCCCTTATGGATTACCTCTCAACTTTACCACTTTACCCCAAAAGCTCAAAGAATCAGGTACATATTGTGCAGTACTGTTGTTAATATAATGCAAGTTATTGTCATAATAGTTATTAATCTAAACATATTGTAAGCAAACTACAGGACTACCTTAGATCCACATTTGCGAATGGAATGAACCAAAACCCGTAACCCATTCTATTTTTTTCAGATTAGTTCTTTGTTCCAGAAAGCATGGAAATCTGAATAATCTGGACTCTAGTCTTGTTTGCAGGCCCTGTTATTTTGTTCACCACATGACCTCTCATGCTAAAACACGATTCAATCAATAATTTATTGTAGAGAGGTTCAGTATATTAATATTCAAATGTAATTTTCTTTGGAAGGTTATGCAACTCATATGGTTGGTAAATGGCACCTGGGCTATAACAAATGGGCCTACACACCTACATATCGTGGGTTTGATTCATTTTATGGTTATTACAATGGAGCAGAAGACCACTACACTCATAAAGTATGGGACATATTAGACTTCCGGGACAACAAGGAGGCAGTAAGAGACCTGGAAGGGAGATTTGGTACATTTGCTTTTGCAGAGGTATTTTGAATTACATGTACACTCAGTGGCGGATCTAGGGTGCCTGAGCCCCCCTTGTGGTTGAAAATACTCAATGCGCGAAGGGCCGGAAAATGTTTAGGGCCCCCACCTTATAAACAGGTCAGGATCCGCCACTGACACTGTAAATTGTTATTGTACACATGGCAGCCAGCTTATTATATATTTATAAGAATTTATAAGTTCTCTACAAAATTAATGTAAAGTTGTGATTTTCTTGCGATGTTTTGTGAACTGAGAAGTTCAAATATCCATTTGCCACTTTAGAAACGGGAAGCAATCTGGGGCGAGTCGCATCATCTTGTGGGACCGTTACTGGGGACAGAATGGCGGTCAGCTTGACGGCGCGTCCCAATCTTACTTTCCATAAAAAACCTCTGTATCACAAAACTTTACATTTTCCTAATTGTAGCGAGCAAAAGAAATCATCAAGTCGCACAATTCATCTAATCCCTTGTTCTTGTACATGGCATTCCAAAATGTCCATGGTCCAGTCGAAGCGCCTCAAAAGTATACAGACAAATACAGTTTTATTGAGGATGAAACTCGCAGAACGTATGCTGGTATGGTGGACATTGTGGATGAAGCTGTTGGCAATATCACAGAGGCCATGAAAGATGCTGGGTATGAAAATAATAATAATTTATTGCTTTTGATTTTAAGGTTACAATGCCAGTTCATGCGTCACTGCGAAAATTGAAAACTGCTAAATATAAAAATTAATGTTCACCTAAATAACTGCATGCAGGACTCACAGGAGCTTTATTTAAGCTTTGTCATTTTGGGGGCTTATTTCTTTCCGATACCTTTGGGAGGGCTGATCATTCTCGTCCCCAGTAGACTGTTCACAGCCTCTCTATTTTCTCAGATTGTTGTAGCTGCGAGCGAACTGGAACTGAGAGAGAAGCCACCCCCTACCCCCTCGCGCTTGCTTCCGCTCGCTCTCGCTGTTAGCGTCGAGAAAATAGAGAGGCTGTGAACAGTCTAGTGCCCAGAGGCCACGATCCTTTTGGTCAGCACCAAGAATCGAGACCTCTGGCCGGTTCCAAAACCGGAAGTCCGCGAATCTCGGACTAACTGTCAAATCTGCCAAATCTGATTGGCTGAGAATACAGAACGAGTACTCTGAGCATGCTCAACAAATTGGGACCGGCCAGAGGTCTACATTCTTGGTGCTGACCAAAAGGATCATGGCCTCTGGGGATGAGAATGAGGGCTGATTAGAAGGGAGCTGGGCTTACCGTAGCAAAGATTTGCAGAGACAAGGCTACTGAAAAGTAAAGTCACTGGAGATCCACTAATGCTGATGAACACAAACAAATCATCAGGAGTCCTTGCAACTGCTTGAGTTCACTCCACAGGTCATGTTGTACACGGGAAACCACTGACCAGAATTTTTTCTTGAGGTTAACTTTGCCTACATTACCTTTAGCCATATTTTAAAAGAGAGAGGGGTTAGGGGCTTTTATAGAGCTTTTACAGTATTTCTTTCCCTGACTGTTACATATTGTTTCAAACATTCTCCAATTGTTGATTCTGTTTTGTCAGACTGTGGGAGGACACGCTAATGGTGTTAACAACTGATAATGGAGGTATCCATTCTCGGGGTGGATACAATTGGCCACTCCGTGGAGAAAAGACTACTTTGTGGGAGGGTGGGGTGAGAGGAGTCAGTTTTGTTCATGGGAACATGGTTGGCAGAAGAGGAGTCACATGTAAAGAACTTTTGCATGTTACCGACTGGTACCCAACATTGGTAAACATTGCAGGTAGTCTTGTACTGCTTTTGTTCCAAACAACAAGCAACTTGTCTGTTTAATGCATTCTCACAATTATCTTGATCTACTCAGAGTGTCTATTGGTTTAAAAACTAGCTCTAACTGATTATGTAAAGACAGCATTCAATTCCAAATATAAATATGAAAAATTAGCGCCCGTGGTTTGTGTTCTTCAAAATACGCAGAATTTGGTCAATTCACATTGTTGTTAAGTGGATGGCCAAGAAATGTCCCAAGATGTATAATTTTATTAAATATTTTATAGAATCGCATAGCTTAGAGAATTCTCGCATTCTGATTGGCTATCGATGCGAGGGTATTCAACGTGGAATTGCATGCCTGAGAAGTTGAATTGCATAGCTGAATTGCATGAAGTGAGTTGAAAGCAAGGCCCAACGCGAGTTTCGTGATTCGTGCGATATAGGTTTTTCAAGTGAAATTTAACATGGAATTCACGAGTCAGGCAATGATTTTTTCTATAATACTTAATTCTACTAATTAAAAATGTACTGCTCATGAAACCTTTTGTTAAGTGACATTGTGGTTTAAGCTCCCTATTGAAAAGATTTTTAGCAACTATTTGGCAGTATAACCCAGCCAGAGTTGTACTTTACTAGTACTCCATCAAGGCCTGACAAGGCTGCTAGCACACAGGAATTGTTTTTTTAATAATTATTATTAGAAATAGACTGAGTTGTTGTCGTATGTACCACAGTTGACAATTTGATTGTTTTCTAAATTGTTAACTTTGTTTGATTGGGACAACAGAATGCAGCCAATATGGTAATAAATCCCCAACAAAGCCCCACATAGCTCAGGGTGGGGAAGGGTGGGGAAGGGTGGGGGTTTACTTTGACTCACACTGAGGTGCATTAGAATGAAAATTAGTATTGGTAATCGTATGAATGCGAGTGCAATTAAGGATTTACACTACAAGTGATATTTGAAAATTCTCTCAAAATTGCATGAGCCTTTAGGCGAGTGCAATTTGAAAGAATTTTCAAATATCACGAGTAAATCCTTAATTGCTCGAGCTTTCATACGATTACTCATTTATTATATGACTGAGAAAATTACGAACGCGCGCTCCATTAATTTGCACTGCAGTGCAAATTAAAAATTAATGATAAATTTGCCTGCTCTCAGCCAATCATAATGAAGTAATTGTCTCTATCATATAATAAGGAATGAAATCCTGTTATGTGAGTGCAACAAGTAATGCAAAACAGAGTTTGTTGATGGCTTTTTCTGCCTGTATTTTATTACTCCAGCTAGACAATCATAGGCCATTTACAGCTTAGTAAGTTGATTTCCTATTTCAAACAGGTGGCACTTGTGATCATGCGACATCACCCCTTGATGGTATGAATGTGTGGAACACCATTTCCCATGGCGAGTCTTCTCCAAGGAAGGAGATACTTCTAAATATTGACTTTTGCGCTCAAGCGTAGATGATGACTTGAGTATCTCTATCTATGAAGGAATTGCTTTGAGAGCAGGCGACATGAAGCTTCTTATGAGTGTAGGTAATGATACTTGGTTTAAACCTCCAGAACTTGGTGGAAAACCAGACAAGAAACAAGACATACCCCATGGAAAATATGAAGAGATTGATTGGTTAGCAACTGCAACTAAGGTATAGTACCTATGTAGCAGACCAGTACAACTGTAGCATTCAATACAATTTCCTGTTTGTGGTTACAGATCAAAGTTAATCAATTGTCCCATTGTCCATACAATAAAAGTAGCACAGTTAATCGCTGTGTTATCGCCATTTATCATCGCCATTTCTTATCGTCAGTGGAGCCTTTAAAGTGACGTCATATTCATGACCTCTATAATACGGACACTGCTCCGTCCCGGCGACAAAATGCTGGAGGGGGAAACCCATGGACTACATGTAGCATCCCATCCAGGGGAAGTAGCAATACTTCTAGTTGCTTCATGCAACAGAAACTGGGATAAGCTCTGGCAGTGTGGGTCACTAGGCTCATGAAGACTTTACCTCGCGTAACTCTCAACTTCCCAACTACATCTCCTGTCAGTGTCTCATTATTATGAAAGTTTGATTTCATTCTTTGTTATATCTGACAGTATATTCTTAATCTCTCACTGCTAGGTTATTAAACTGACATTTTTTATTCCCCAGGGCACTGGAAGTCTTCTGGATGTTGCTCTGTACAACATTACTGCTGACCCAACAGAACACGAAGACCTCAGCGAGAAGCTTCCAGATGTGGTGAAGGCCTTGCAAGCGAGAGTGCAGTACTACATGAAGGGGGCAGTGCCTTCACTTTACAGGCCAAATGATCCTAAGGCATTTATTAAAGCAGCATTGGACGGTGTCTGGACTCCCTGGGAAGATTAATTGTACACTGACTGTTGGGATACAAGTAATCTTGGAACACACGTGGAGTCTAACATGCTGCAAACTATTAGGCTGCCATAATTAATTAGTTTAGGTCTTTTTTTTAACAACAACAAGCTTTATTAAGTCTTGGGTTAAAATACATAGATTTTCAGCTCCCGCAAATTAACAGGGCTATTCGAAGCGGGAGGTGAAGAAAAACAAATTATAATAAGGGTAGCTAACAGTAGTGTTTTAGTAAGTAAATAACAATAAGAAAATTTCGGTATATAAATGGCGTAGAACAAAGAAATTAAAGTAGTAATTTTGTTTCTGTATAAAGTAGGGAAGAGAAAGGAAAACAAACTAACAAAACAAAGCAAAACTAAACAAACAAAATTAAGAAAGAGATTTAAGGCTATCTATGAGGGAATTGACTTCAACATAGTCGTCCTGAGCTGAAAGTATATCAAACATATGGTTGCGAATTGTTTTTCGGAAAATTGACTTAGGTTTGTCTCTCAGTGTAGGTGCGATATTGTTCCAGACTTAAGTTCCAAAACGGGAAAATGAACGTTTTTGATTGGGAATAATATTAGTTTAAATAGCGCAGTTTTCAATTGAGTGTCGTAAAACCAAGACCAAAGCAATCCCGATGGCCAATCACAACAATCGTAAACAACACAATGAACCAATGCAATCTTGAAGCAAATACGTACATATAATCAGCTCCAAGCATGGGAAAACGAAAACGTGCTTGCCCAAATCACGATAAGGATTGGGGTTTTGGTCTGATTAGTTGAGTACATGTAGGTGACATAGTTTTTTAAACCAATTTGAATACGTTAAAGATAAGCACCAATTTAACACCAGATCGACAGCCAACGACAACCTCTCAATACCCAAGTTATCCACCAAGACGGGGCAAACATCTTTTTACTACAGAGGAGTCAATACTTGGAACTCTTTGCCGCTGGATGTTAGAACTTTTAATTTAGATAGACTCAAAGGATTTTTAACAGAAACTTTTTAATCTTTTTAACGTATTTTCCATTTCTTGCGAGGTCGTTTTGTATTTTCAGTTTTAATTTTAGGAATTTTTAATAAGGCTTTTTAAATTATATTGTAAATAGGAATTTTAGAGGGCCACCCTAATTAACCTCGAGTTTGCTTGGTGCTACCCTCTTTAAAAATTGTTATTATTATTATTATTACTACAGAACACTGTAAATAAAAACCAAAGCAAATCCGCATTACTTCAACACTCAATTGAAAATTGTGAGTTATGATAATCAATGGTAATCAGCATGTATTAGGTGAAATAGGGATGTACATCTACCACATGAAGGATGTGGCTAAAAAGGATACAACAAGCCAGAAGGCAATTACAGTGTACAATATTGAATGGCAAGTTTTGGTCATTCTTAACTTGTAGTGGAACCAAAAAATGTATGCAGCCACAGACTTACTCAAAGTCACTCAGGACCTGAACTGCCCTGACATGGGTCTTTCACAAGAGTATTCCGACTCTCTGTGTCTTCATAGTATTGAAACAAATACACAAAGTATTGTATTGTATTGTATTGTATTGTATTGTATTGTATTGTATTGTATTGTATTGTATTGTATTGTATTGTATTGTATTGTATTGTATTGTATTGTATTGTATTGTATTGTATTGTATTGTATTGTATTGTATTGTATTGTATTGTATTGTATTGTATTGTATTGTATTGTATTGTATTGTATTGTATTGATGATCTATATATAAAATTAAAAGGTTCAATTCTGTAACTTGGTACCGCTTTAAGGGAGCATTCACAAAAACTTGTTGGGGGGGGGGGGGGGGGAACTGATGAGAAAAGGTGTCAAAAGGAGGGGTCTGAAAAATAAAACACTTGTCAAGGGGAGTACTTGAAAATATAAAGGGGTACTTGAAAATAAAAATAAGAAACCGACAACTTGCCAACAGTGAACCCTTGATTGTTCGAATAAGGTACTATTAAACAAAACTGAAACACTATGACAAACAATAATAATTATTGTTTGTCATAGTATCATTATTATTGATATTAATTCTGTTTTTACAATAATAATATGAACTGTATTTAACATTTTGTATGCAAAATTATGTATCACTTACATGTATGTATCATCTTCATGTTTGTCAAAATCAATATTAATTAAAATACATTTTAATGTCAAATTAATATATAAACTGCAACATTTTATATAAAAAGGGAAAACAAACTGTCTATTAAATAAAACATTACAAAGATCACTGTGTGAATGACCCATGCAGTGGCCGATCCAGACCAGTTTTTAAGGTGGGAGCAAAAAACATTTTCCGACTCTTCGGGCCTTAAATGAAGATGGGAACCCCAAAAAATTAACAAAAGAAGAATGGAGATCCACTGGCTATTCTTGGTTTTCACGTGACGTCATCAAATTCTAAAATTCAAAACCGCGAGGCCTACAGAATTTTTACCTTCATTCAAGGAAAGATTACCTAAAATATATATCTTTTCACAATTTCTTAGCTCGATATAAGAGAGGATGATCTAAGAGAGCACATCCCCCATACATGGGCCTCTTCCAATGATAATTTTTTTTCAATCTAATTTTAGCGCGTGGTCATACTGCGCGGCTATTTTAAGGAAGACACCTGATTGGTCAGTTGTAATGACGTAATAAAATTTAAGATTTCTGATCACATCATTTTCAGTAGATGGACATCAACACGACGGCGAGAAAAATCTTCGCAATGACATCTGATCCTCTGACCATTGGCCGCGCGACCATGGGGACGAGAACTAAAATAACTTTCACAGCATGGCGCGAAGTTTAAAATAGATTGAAAAAACTATCATGGGGCATTGGGATGTGTTCGCTTAGATCATCCTCTCTTGCTCGATATTATCCTTCCTTTTGAAAATAGAACTTTAAATTTCCGAGTTTTCATCGTACGTGACATCAGGAGGGCGGCCGTGACAGAGTTGTTCCGTGTCTAAAAAATGACTCTTCGGGTGGTTTTCAGAATTCTAAACAATTTAAGCTTAAGGAGAAATATTTATCAGAGGGACACCAACATGGCGTCGCCATACTGAATTTGTGTGGAACATTTTGACAAATTAAATAACTCGAGTACGGAATACCGCACAGACCTGAGACTTGGACTGATTCCTTATTTATTTATTTATTTATTATCTATGACATGTCAATTCATTGACTTCATTCATTGAACGGTTTCGATTTTTTTTAATTTATGACGTGACAGTGAAAACCGAGAATTCTATTGATCTTCTAACAACATTCAATTTGTTGTTTGATTTGACCCCGGGTTTGACCTATTTTCACCCTCACAATACGTTTGGCACTAACTCAAGGCGATGATTACACAAGGCCTGTACTAACCAGGGACATAGGTCTATTTCTGAATGTATCTGATTAATTATTTCGCGACTGATATAAACTGAACACCGGGTATGGCCATTTACGTGTACAGCTGTTTCGAGAAAGGTTGTCGGAAAAAAGCGCACGCGACAATCCCGAAAGGTAAGGTTCGACAGCTACAGTGTCAGGAACGCACCTTGCTGATCATATCCCAGATCACCTTTCACCTTTCGGGATTGTCGCGTGCCATTTTTCCGACAACGTTTCTCGAAACAGCTGTATATGAAAATCATATTGCCAGCAGTGTCTAGATTGAAGACAAACAGAACCTGGTGCATTATGCAACGGCCTCCGATCTGCATTTATATCCTGGAGGATTCCCATACAAAAGTGACGGGAGTGTTCGTTGGAGATTTTGAAAGGAACCCCCTAAAAGGGGTACCAGAATAGTACCAATTCATTTTCTTTCTTTTTTTTCTGGATAATACCCTAAAAGGTACCAGCATAACTTTTAACGGTAGTCATTTTAGATTGAAACCGACACCCTATTGAGGGAGCATTCACATGGGGGGGGGGGGGGGGGGGGGGGGGGGGGACTGATGAGAAACTAGCCTGCAGTAAAAAAATTTTTAGCACCCCTCTTGTCTAATGGCAACATTTTCAAGACCCCCCCTCCATTCACCTCTGGAATTTTGGGTCCCCCACCCACTTCCCCCAATCTCTTTCTTGCGAAAAATTTCATTACAAATAAAGTTGCAAAATAAATCTGCCCTATTGAAGTTACCTCGCCTCTTTATACAAATTAACACACCAGCCAGAAAACTGAAAACTGAGCGAAAGGAAAGGAAAAGAAAGCAAACAAATCGAGCCAAGAAAATGAATACTGCATAGCCTTTCAATGTTGATGACTTTTTTAAATGGGCCAAGAAGGAAAATTTTTGCGGCATCAATCTCGAAAAAGCGCTTGCGTGACACTGTTGTGAAGGGCTACCCAAAGCGCCTTTCAGTTTGTTGACCATGTGCTAATAATCCATCTAGTATATCTTGTCGTTATTTTATAGACTATTGAACTTATTATGGTAAGCTGTGAAACGTATTTAATAAAACATTTACAAGTTAAACATTGAAAATATATCCCATATTTAAAGACAAAGTGACAGTTTTCAGCTCAGAAGGCGATTGCATGACTCCGGTAAGTTAAAAATTGAAAATAAATCGCGAATAACACGAATTGACAGTTTTGGTATTAGTCTGCATTTTATACCCAGTCTGCAATCTGCAGTCTGCATTTTATACCTAGTCTGCATTTTATACCCAGTCTGCAGTCTGCAATCTGCAGTCTGCAGTCTGCATTTTATACTGACCGTATATGGAACGCACTATTAGCGTTCATTTAGCGATCCACTTTGCGTACCCTGACTTCCCATAGCGTTCCTTTTATAGTGCTCCACTTTACCGTTCCTAGAACGCGTTCACTGTAGCTACATACTTATACCTGTACAATCCCAAGTTAATTATAGAAAGATGTGCAATTACTGTGCTACTGCGATGTACAGGCTTTGCTTTTACATTTTGCTGTTTTCACGGTAAGTGTCAAATTGACCAAATTCTTGAGCTGGTATTTCTGTTCAGATTAGACTTGTGTACTTGTACCGGTATACAAAGTTAAGTTAATCATAGCCAATCAGATACCTGACGTTGTTATGCGCACGTGAAAGGACCATGCGACATTGCAGAAATGAAACTGAAAATTTATGGTTATGATGCTTCTGTGAGGGTCGATTTCCTACAGCATTTGTCTTTGTTTGCTCCCAAGCGTATAAGATCATGCTGTTGTTTTCCTCGCGAACATATGTAACATAATACTATTGGGGTTTTTTTCCGAAACCCATGTAATATGATAGTTTTATTTTTCATGTGATAATTTATCCCAACCTTATTACATAAGCTATTTTTTGGGTTCAGTTTTAAAAATATTGCCTATTTTCACTCCTGTGCATTTATTTTCTTCTTATAGCCCTATCACGATCCATGCAAATGGGAAAAGAAGGATAAAATATAATTAATTTGGGATAAACAACATGAATTTATCACATACTTGCATGGGATGGTATCAAAACACACCATTTTGAATGCGCGTTGTTTAAAAAAATAACTTCCGCACGCTTTGCGTGCCTATGTTTTTATTAGCTTGACTGATTGGTCACCCTTGCATATTCCAACTTGGGTTACCATCCGCTATGCACCTTTTTTTTTTGTTTATTCGTTTGTTTGCTTTTAACAAGGACGTCAATGCAGTAGTACATCGTATTTTACGAGCAACTTTTTCCATTTTCGAGCAACTTTTGAGCATTTTTTGAGCAAATTTTTAGCATTTTCGTGGCCCGGGAATAATTTATGTCGCGCGTTCCCGCGTTTCCCATTTCCCCGCATATTTTTACGTGACGTGTCCGTGAGTGACGTATGGGAAAACTGGGACCGATAGATTTCAACATGGCGACGGAAACTTGAAGCTTTGATGGAATTATAAACTATTTTGACGCTAAACCGTCGACGAAGAAGCGCTCTTTGGTATAAGTTGCCTTTTGAAGCATATTTTCCCTCATTTGGTGTTATTTGAACACAAGGATAATGGCTGCAGCGGTCGCAATAACAATGTATTGAGACCACATTTTTGCAGTTTTTGGAACAGCCTATCGCGTCGACAAATGCAAGATATGGATCACGCGAGAGGTAAGCTTTAAGCTCAAAAATCGCTGCTTATAAACATTGAATTGGTTCCATTTCTTTTTTATTGGCTAAATAAGCATATGGCTTGGTTAAATTTGACTCTATAAAAGGTGTTTACGATTTTATAATTTATTCAGGGGGAAATTCAAATATTTTACGGCCGCGCGCTCGACCGCACGTGCGCCGTTGTTTACTTAAAGTTTTGAACAAAAAATATCGGTTTACTGAGCTATGTTTGAGTGTTTAGCTTTACAAAAGGAAATTCAGACCCATAAAAGATCCTTTTAGACAACACGAAAGGTGTTAAAATGTTCTAAAAGGTGCTAAAAGTGACTTCACTCACCTTCTAATTTGCATTTTACTTTTGCACTGGCTGCAGAATGCAAATTCAAATATTTTGTAACTTCAACCTGACTAGTTCCAACATTTTCTCCTTTGTCCTCAATAATATTGTAAAATTTCAGTAATAAACCCTGGGCTAATCTTAAACTTTGTTCAGAAGGCTTTTTTGGAGGGCTTCTTGGCTTCGTTTTGTGTGTTTTGGGGATGGAAATTTTACATTTCAAAAATGTTCTGGTTATATTGGAAGGGATATTTTTTGTAAAATTAAAACCTTTTAGGTGTAATACAGTCGAACCCCGATTAAGTAGTCACCTATTAAGTGGCCACCTATTAAGCGGCCAACCCCGATTAAGCGGACAGTTATCAAAGTCCCAATATCAGTATAATACTGTAAATAAAACCCTGATTAAGCGGCCAACCCCTATTAAGCAGCCACTTGCCATTTCACCAAGGGTGGCCGCTTAATCGGGGTTTGAATGTAATTGAGAATGTGTGGTTCTAGAAAATATCCATACCCCCACCACAGAGTGAGTTGTAAACTCCCTAGGGGGGAGTGGGTTCAAAGGCTTAGTTTGATTTAGTTCGGTCATCGATCGAAATCGAACTTATAAAAATTTGTGAATCAAACAAAATTGAATGTAAGATTAAGTTCGGTCATGGAACAAAAAAAATTGTGAATCAAACAAAATGGAACGTCCGGTTTTCTAACTCTTGTTGATATTAAACAAATTCATGAATCAGAATAAGATGTTTACCAAAATCTTTTTTCAGGGAATTATTTTTTGTGGCTCAAAAAAAAAAAATTAGAACCCACAAAACATTTATGCCACCTACAAATAATAAATTATAAATGGACTCTTTGAAGACTCCTTTAAACAAGCACTTGATCCCAAGGGTGTTAAATTTACATGACTGTACAATTTATTTTTTTCAGACCAACTAGCGAAGAAGAGGATGGATAGATGTGGCTGAACAAGGATTTTAAGCAAACCAAGAAGAAACGAGACTGAATGGTGATGGAGACTGATTTCCAAAACACTAGGATAACAAATACAGGTAAATACACTGTAGCCTGAATACTAAGATATTCCAATTGTGGCTTTTTGAGGGGTCAGCAGCATAGTGGGCCTGAAAAAATCTCCCCTTGGCATCAGTTTCTTTGCCTGAACAAACAAACAAACAAACTCAACTATAGATTACATTTCCTCAACTATGACCAAATCCTACAGATTGATGTTTTGATGTAGGTTTTGATAAATACATGTAGATACACAGCATGTATCATAAATACAGGGCTGCAAATAACAGTCGTTCATCGGACAATGGCCTACCAAAATTTGCCAATGTCCGATGAAATCCCAACAGTGATCCAGACAATTTTTTTTGCCTGCCAACGCTAATTAATGCGTTACAACGCATTTTGTTCTAAACGCAAACTAATTTACACTGAGTTGACAATGCATTAGATTAGCAGGTTCGCTTTTCAAGCGGCACTGCATGTAATATGATGTCTGACCTCATTTTTGTTTTTTGTCCGACCAAAATGCTGACTTAGTCAGACATCTGTCCTTTCAAGAAAAAAATATATTTGCAGCCCTGTAAATAGGTATGTGAAAACTAGATGTTAACAAGTTTGTTTTCCCAAATAAATGAAGCGATTCTGAGAAAAAGTAAAAAATCCACAAAATACATTGTATTCATGTATGCCTCTCTTTAACCATACCCTTCAATATTGTTTTATTTTGACTGCTATTTCTAACAATAATAATAATTATTGACAGTTGCTACTGACAAAAGAAACCCAGAAATTGACCAATATTATTATTGGTCAGTTTCTTGACTGTCTTATGTCAGTTGTTTAGATTTTCACCATATATACTTTACCTGTGGTATTTAGTACAATGGACATTTAGTACAATGGTCATGTATTTATATGCCCTCCTCCCGACCTGTTGTTGTACAGTTACCGTAAATCATCTTGCCCAGGGCACTTATTTCAATTTGAGAATAAGACATGGGGCGCTTATTCGAGGGAGGGATGGCACTTACTTATTTTTTTCCCAAATCATGGCCAGATACATGTGTATGGTCACTTTTTGTAATAATAATAATACAATCATCTTTTTGTTCTGTATTACCAATGATTGTAAAAAATGGCTGGCAAGTGATTAAACATGACCAACACTAATACTTAACCTTTGTTGTCTCAGTACTCTGCCAGAAAAAATACAGAGGGGCCGGGAGGGGAGGGGGGATGCGCTTATGCGAGGGGGGCACTTATTTCAAATTTTCACTGTAGGAGGGGCGCTTATGCAAGGATAAAATTTACAGTATGCATTCATGAATGCCCCCTGAGTGTTTCGGTTTAGACTCCTTTTTTGGCCCTCCCTGTCCTCCCATCAGCGATGGGGACTTCTATAGTACTGTGCAAAAGTAATGAGAGCAAATCTCGACAAAATTCTTTCTTTGTGTCCGCAAATTTTGGACGAATTTTCGAGCGAACCATAGTGTCCTTTCAAGCTAAAATTCGATGAAAATTTGCAAGGGTAGATCGAAAATTTGAGGTATTGAAATTTTGAGCTATTCTCACCACGGAAATATGCACAAAAAGCATAAATGAACAATCATACACTACTTTACATTCCCAGCGTGTCCTGGGAGAATGCGCGGTATAACCATAGACCTCCTCCCTGTATATAAAGCAGCCCGCTTCGTAATTCAGCCTAGCTCAGTAAAGTTTAGGTCTGGACCCTTGCAAGACAATATTATGCCCCACCCTCCTCCCCGTAGTGATTGAACATATTCTCTCCAGGTTTACCCGCTCGCAAAGCCTTGGGCCGATTCTCCCATCTTACTCATCTAGGTCCATTTGGCTTTGTGTGCGGATTTACCTGGTGAGAATATATTACAAGTGAAATTTCATGAAATTTCATGGTAATTCACTAATTATTGTAATTAAACAAAACTTCTATTCATGCTGCACTTCTTCACATGTGCAGAAATTATTTTCGCCTGATATCAAGTACTACCTCTGCATGTGCCATATGAGGTGGCAGCATATCAATGAAAATTTTCCTACTATTTTGAATTTTTCAGTGGACAAGTCTGGATGGACAGTGGACATGGATAGTGGCCAAGCCTAGATGGACATCCAAACCATTCAGACCATGATTAACCAGGTAAATACACTGTTACCATCTCTCCAGACATTCCTGATCAAATTTCTGAATAGTGTAACACCTCGCTACCTAGAGCGGTTTTCAATTGAGTGTCAAAAGTAATCCGCAATTGCTTTGGTTTTGCTTTTATGCTCTTAATGACTGGCTTAAAAAACTTGTGCCAGCTATGCAGGGCCCCTATGAATACCGGCCTAGTTGCTGAATGGGCAACCCTGGATAAATAAAGTTTCCATCCATCCAACCTACATGTACTCAACCAATCGGGTGCAAAACTAAAATTGGTCACCTGTTTTACCGTGCTTGGCGCTTGTTACGTGTCTTTGCTTCAAGTTCTTATTGGTTCATTTTGTTGCTTACATTATTTTGTTGTGATTGGTTTTGTTTTGGTTTTACGACACCCAGTTGAAAACTGCTCTATGTACAAAGTAATCTGCCCTCTCCATATTTTGACAAAAAAAAAACAACACTAAAATTCCAAGAGGGAAAGAAAATGGAACTGAAATTTTTGTTAAAAAACGTTTTCCAAAAAATTGGGTACCTCATGGTACATACTCCTCTTTATTTGAAACTCCAAAATGCCATGTTTCATTAAAAGTTTTGCAAGTCAACACATGTTAAGTGCATCTGTCAGAGTGCTGACTTGAGAGCCATGAAAATGAAAAATCACTGATATCAAGGAATCGTAGAAATTTTCACTGAATTTCGACCACTCCAGCATCACAGAAATTTTCAATAATGTTTATTTGATACAATGTCTAGATGATAGCTTTATTTGTCATTAAATTTGAACGATGTGTCTTTAAGATGTAGAATGATGTGGTTCGAACTAGAAAGCAAAATCGACAATATTTTTGTAAACAAATGCTGAACGAAACTTAGTACGATCTAACGGAAATGTACAGTACATAAAAATCAAAATTTACTCTAATCGAATGTAATTCTTAATTTCTATCTGAGAAATGTAACAAAACAAAAGGTATTGAATAAATTCTTACTTTGATCTAGCTCCTAACTTGTGGGTAGCAAAATCCTAATAATAATTATTGATAGCTGATAGCGTTCTGCAGTGTCAGACTGACTATACTTACTTAATACCGTAAAGCTCCGGGAATTAACAGCCTTTACGGCTCGCTACTTTTGGGGAACCCAAAATAAAAGACATGGGTGAATCAGCCGATGTAGAGGAAATTTAACTATTCTCTGATTCAGACTCAGAGGAGGAAAGCTTGTCAGATAACGTAAACTGTTTCTACTCCATGACGCATATCTCTGTGCGATGAAGTTTTTTATTTAGTTTTCAATCTTAATTTGAAGAAACGTTCCTGTTAATAACTTCATGATCAAGTTCTGACACTGCACAAAGATATGACTTATACATTTGACTATATTGATTGGAAAATATATATATACATGTATGTATATGGTATCACTATGCATAACATTATTAAAAAACCTTGGTCTCGCTACTTTCAGGGGCTCGCTACTTTCTGGATTTATTGGCAACCACTTATTTTTTACATTACTTTCGGGCGCTCGCTACTTTAGGGGGGTCATTACTTTCGGAACTTTATGGTGAAACTTTAAAGGGAGTGTTTCACGGTTCGGCGCATGTGTTGGCTTATCAACTTTATTTGTTTAAAAAACCTTGCTCACATGTTCTTCTCGATACTACAGTAACCACATGCTATAATAAGTCAACATTCTCGGTGTAATCTGTTGAAATTTTCTTTTTAGTATGTGATTACTGAAGTATCGAGAAGTACATGTGAGTGGGATTTTGTAAACAGATATAGTTGATAAGCCGGCACATGCGCCGAACCGTGAAACACTCACTCACTCACGCTTATTTCTCTTCATGCCATAAGGCACATAAGACTTGAGTGTTCTCCTTCCATCCACTTTGATTTGCTGCTAGAGCTCTAACAGTCGCCCATGACTCACACCCAGCTGTTCGTCTTTCGTCCTCAACCATTCCTCTCCATGTTGTTTTTGGTCGTCCTGGCCTTCTCTTCCCCTCTGGTCCCCACCCCATTGTAGTAATGCATTGGAGTGGGGACCAGAGGACAAATAATTGTCATAATGCCCTTTTTCCACCACGCCCTTCGTATATGATATTACACTTCTTTTTTTTTTCGCGGAAGCTGATGAGCGACTGATAACCGACTTTTTTGCACGGGAACCAACGAGCAATTGGTGATCGAGTGTTTGGACTAGTCGCTTCGCGCCGCGTTGCAATGTATTAAAGTTGGTGGCATCAAAGTCAGAATGGCAAGAAATTTGCTTGGTGGATTTTACGAGCCTGGCAAGCCTTTACCTTATAATGTAAGGGACGAAATCATTGATCTCTTCAATGCTGGTTTGGGGATCTCGGAGATTTCACGTAACACAAAGGTGACTATAGGGAGTAACCTGCAATCAGGCCTCCTTTAGCCGAGGAAGCGTCTTCCAGCAATTGCAAGCTTGTGCCATTTGAATTTCATCCTCAAAAGTTTTGACATTGTGCTCAACTTGTTTGCGTGTCTTTTCAAAGGCATGGTGGCCATCTTTCACCACCGATGGAGGGATGAACAAGTCGGACTTCTTGCTGCTCGAACTTTGTGTTGAAATTTCCCTGACATAATTTTGCTCCACGCTGTGCACCTGAATTGAAAAATTAAACGTTGTACACTGTACCACCTTCTTCTTCTTCTACACACTTTTCAAGAGATAATGCAGCTTACAGGAATTTCCATTCTAAAGAATTTAAAATTGTGCGGAAGCAGTTCTCCCACTTCACGAACAATATGTGGTCTGATCTCTTGAAGTGTTTAGGTAAAGTTTCTCTTTCCACGAAAGCAAGTGTATTGCACTCATTTACTTGCTTGATCTTTATGAGAACGTCTTCTGCCATCCTTACAATGTACAAACTAACACTTGAAGAATCAATATGATTAATCGAAAATAGATTCTTATGATCTTATCTTCAGATCTTTCCAATAATATACGAATATTCGAATTGATTAAAGGAATGCGTAGGTGAAAATTGCAACCTTTGTTCTCTGAGCGTTGATGTGTGATGCGTGTTGACTGTAACTGCTCGCTTGGCTCGGTGATGCAGCCTCAACCGATGTAGGGTTCTCTGTACTCTGACTTGTAGCTGTTTTTTATTTTTTTATTTATTTGTTGAATATAATTTCACACTTTATTCATAAATTCAAAGTAACAAAGTTACATTTCACTTTAAAAATACTACTTACAGTAAAAGTAAATAATCTGTAATATAATAATCTTAAACAAAACATAAAGAAAGAAAAAACTTGACGCATTACGAACGTACATGTAACACCGTGATCACCGGAATTTTCATTAAATTTCGACAATTGCTCAACCACTCCGTCGTCATGGAAATTTTCACTGAATTTTGACCATTCTGGCATCACAGAAATTTTCACTGAATATCAACCACTCTTCATACAGAAATTTTCACTGAATTTCAACCATCCCAGCACTAGCATCACAGAAATTTTCATGAAATCTTAACCATCCCACCATTATGGAAATTACTGAAGCGGCGAACTGTTAGGGCAACCTAACAAAATGCTTGGGGGTATGTAGCCCTGCATTGGACTAGCATCCCACTCAGGTGGAGTTGCAATACTCCTAGTTTGCTTCATGCTACGGAAACTGGGATATAAAGCTCTGTTTATAGTTTGGCCCCAAACGGCTTTACCTTTACAGTATATGTAGGTGGTCGGTTTTTCATGACAGATGCACTTTAAAAACACTTGTATTTTATTTATTTTTTTAATCAACGCTGTCTTTTCAAAAAAATAATTCTTAATTATTATCCATAAGTAGCGAAAGCTAAGAAAGCTAGTTGTCAGGTGATCGAGTTACTTCAATCTACATGAAATTTCATTTATGGATGTTGAATGATCAAAAATAAACCCACATGGTGATGTAAAATCTATCTGTTTACAGTTGTTTGTTTGGGTACACATAACTAACGGATCAAATGTTTGTTACATCACAGGATATTGAACTTGATAGAGAGCATCACAAGACAGAATGGGCCTTGCAGTGGTGCTGGAGAGACCAGAGGAAGGACAGTAAAGGCCTGGGACAATTGACAGGGCAAGATGATTTATTATCATTAAGTATGGTAGTTAAGTAGTAGTTACAACTTTCTATTTATCTGGCCCAGCCCGGGAGGCCTTTGAACGTGGGGTACAGCTGGCCCGGGGTTTTCCTCCTAGGGGCAAGTGGACGTACGGGGAGGTTTTTCACCCAGCTGTTGTTCCACAACCCCCGTTCAAGATAGTTCTTTGCTTAAGTTTTTTTTCGTTGTTGTTATTACTTCTCCATTAATGTTATGCTGCGATCTGGCTAATTTTTCTGCACTCTTATAAGAGAATAAGAGCACAGAAAAGTCAATCTGATTGTAGGTTACATTAATGTAGGTGTGTGTGCCACCATTGTTCAAAGAAGTGTGTTTTTCTGAATTTTTTATTTACCTGCATCACTAAATTATATGATTAATTAGGTCATTGGTTAGAGTCAGAGATCTTAGTTGCTGCATGTAGTTCTCACTGCAGTACTCATTTAATTTAAATAAATTATTAATAAAATGTATTATTGTTTGTATCATGATGTAGTCACTTATTTAGGATGTAGATCACAACATTTTGACTGCTTACTGCTAGTCTTCTTTATTGGGCGATGAAGACTAGCAGTAAGCAGTTGAACTGTCACGATCTACATCTTTAGTGACTACATCATGAGACAAACAATAATACCTTTTACCTTATACCTTTTATGCTATGAGCACTACATGTAGCAGCATAGACCTCTGACTCCAATCAGTAGATTCAGATTGAACCATTCCATTTGGCTGATTTTGAATCCACTCATATTTTTTTAGCACTTGTTTGTTCAATTTGAGTAAGCTGGGTTTGAGGATCCCAACCTTGAGCAGTGGTTCTCTTTTTCCATTACATGGATGCATGCTGTACTGTTGACACTGAACAAAGTCTTTGATTAATTTTGATTTATATTATAATTAACTAGAAAGTTCTCCAAAATTTGTTTACAAAAAATCTGTCAAAGTTAATCAAAAACTGTGTTGAGTGACAATAGTATGGTGCGCATCAATGTAAACTACAGTGTCAGCATAAATATTCTGCTATTACGCTCCACTTCTAGTTGCCAGGATTTTGCCAGTTTTTTGTTTTAATTAATGCTTCCTTTGTTTATATTTAAATTTTGCTTACTTTGTATAAGTAGATCAGCAAGCTCATTAGCACAATAATATTTCAAACTTTTCCTTTCTGTTGACACTCCATTATATTTACCATCTTGAGTTGCATTTTATTGTTTTCAAGATTAATCAACATTTCAAATGATGCAAACAAAATATTGGCCTTAATCCACAAATTTCTACATAGAAAAGTTTTTGAGTGGCAATTTTACAGAAAAAAGAAAACGTTCTAAAAAACAAACAATCACTTACCCGATGGTTACTATAAGGACCTTTTATTTATCAGGCTTATTTCAGTGCCCATTGGACTTATTTTATTTTCATTTTCTTTCTGGATTATTTTAATCCATTTTTTCCTTTTTGTTCATTTTAGCATAAATTTAAGGTATCATTATTAATATATTATTAAGTATAATTAATTATCAACAGTCTGCATTTTAACTTACTGCTACATGTAGGTTTCTTTTTTTTAATTTTAAGCTAGAAACAAAATCTTGCAACTCTTGCATATTATATTAAGTACATGATGAAACCTTTTTGCAATTTTATTGACATGATCAAGGCACCTAGGACTAATAAGTCAAATAATGCAGACTGTTGATTACCAACATATTTGTTTTGCATTCATGGTTACTTCTTGGTGTTACAAAAGTCACAATATTTTGAATTTCCTCATCGATTTGCTCCACAAATTCTAGGGATTTATTTAACCCGGCATATTTAAGCTGGCATTTTACTGTTCAGTAACCTGAGCACAGCAGCCTACTCGCAGGCTAGATCGGTTAAGGTTGCAATCTTTTTTCTTTTGGGACTTGTATCACCAAGAAAAGTCATGTTTTCTTTCTATTAGTATATTTATGGTGCTAATGAGCTTGTATATCTATAGCCTGCGTAGCAAGCATTCCTGTACGAACGAAGAGCACAGAAAAAGCTCTTTGTTCATACAGGAACGCTTGCTACGCAGGCTAGTATATCTACTAATAAGTTTTAAGGGTATTATTTAATTCCAGGACTGCAGGTGGCACACACACACAAAAATCTAGTCAATCACGTCCCTGCTGGGTTGTGGAAGCTCTGAAGCTCTGAGAAGGTGTGTTTCTGATGTCCTCTGAAATATTCCAACTGAGAAATCCTGGGAAGTTTTATCTGATCCTGAAATTCAAGCTGGGGGCAGTTGGACACTTGGAAGAGTTGGCCGTTTGCTCTCAAGTGGGGAGGACAGCGTGAAGGAAGGTGAGAGTTTGCTCTTCATGTCTTTAGGGTTTCACTTAATTTGTCACAATACCACACCATCAATTTCGCACATTTCGGCGCGGCAAGGTGCTTCTTTGCAGTCGATGTATCCGGGAACATTTCATGACCATGGATGTAAAACAGGAGTGCTGAATTGTTGGGGCTCAAGGAAGGTGTATCTCTGGAGAAATCGAGGACAGAGGTGAGCACGAATTTCATCAGTCTGACTTGATTGGATTTTCACAAATGACATCAAATTTAGCTGTTGGTCACTGGGTGTCTCTCAGATTGGGTTGCACTGGTTACGGTTTTTTCTCCTTTAAGTTTTTCATTTAATTTAAAAATTAAAACTAAAAATTAATATAAATCATAGGTCCAATAATTATTATAAACAAATCATCTTTTTTTCAAAAAATAGCATTTTCTTACTGAGAATAATAAGAATAAAATAATTTATATTTTTTGATTTTCCTTTAAACCTTATTAAGAAAGTTATTATAAATCATAGGTCCAAATAATTTTTTTTAAATTAGCATTTTCTTACTAAGAATAAAATAATAATTGTTTTATTCTTAGTCCTAAATAATTTCGTACAATTGGATTATTTTCATCATCAATTTTCATTTTCGTCCAATTTATAACTTCAATCATTCTTCAAAATAACACCAGTTGTCCACTCCAGCAATTTTGGGAAGACTGAGCAACAACTTTCAGCACTAGGATTTCTGGGATTGTTTGGTAACCAATATTTGTTATGATTGATTGATGGTTGCCATTGGAAACCGTCGACTAATCATAGCTCACACTGTTATCCAAACAATCCCAGAAATCCTAGTGTCGAAAGTTGGTGCTCAGTCTGCCTGATGTTTCTGGAGTGGCAAATAGGATCATTCTCAAAGCAATTTATTACAAACTATGTCAGATGTTTGAGGAATAATCCCTCATTAGTAGACTGATTAACTGTCAAATAAAACAGCGGCGTTTTATTCAACAGTTATTCAGTCTATTGATGAAGGGTTATCCTGAAACATCTGGCATTGATTATTTTAAGCACTTTCATTATAAACTCAGTTTTCGATTTAAAAACATTATCGACAAACTAATCAAAAAAATCTCACCACCAATTTTATTTAAAAAATATATATTATATATATATTTTTTGCTTTTCTTAAGCCTGGTTCACACTTACGACGCAAGCATAAGCGCAAGCAACATACGCAGACGCAGTAACGTGTTGATCATCAGTGCCTTTTGTTAGAACAAATGCTGCTAATGATCAACACGTTACTGCGTCTGCTGCCTGCGCTTATGCTTGCGTCGTGAGTGTTTTGAAATTGATTAAAATAAACTCCTAAATAAATACGATTTAGCTCTAACAGCTTCCACAAATTCCTGGCTCATTTCCAAATTTTTAAAACTCTAAGCAAAAATTTGGATTATTTACTTAGCTTATTTTCAAATAATTTCCGGACTCTTTCAGCTTCGTGTGTTTGTTGCTCGGTTCAAATCACGGACGTTCTATAGAGATTTGTTCTTTTGTTCATTTCTCCAGAGAACTTCACGTGATCTGAAATGGGACAACAAACAAACAGAGCTGATTGCGTTATTAGCCGAAACCTCTCGCATTTTTTTTCAAACAGCTCTTAACCTTTCCAATTTGATTTCCAAATCAAATAAAATCCGGCAAAATTCTATTTTCTGTATAGCTTTTAAAAAAATTATCGGTCGTCACAAACATTTCATAAAAACTAAACATAAATAAATACGATTTAGCTTAGCAGCTCCTGCAAATTCCTGGCTCATTTCCAAATTTTTAAAACTCTAAGCAACAAATTCAGATTGTTTATTTAGCTTACTTTATTTTCAAACAATTTCCGGACTCATTCAGCTTCGTATGTTTGTTGCTCGGTTCAAATCACGGTCGTTCTCTGGAGATTTTTTTTTTTTTTCCTAAAACATTATTTATTCACGCGCGCGCCAAACAATTCTCCTGAGAACATCACGTGATTTAAAATGGGACAACAAACAAACTGAGCTGAATGTGCTATTAAACTTCAACCATTTTGTTCAACACTAAACCTTTTCCTATTTACTTTTTTGACGCAAATATCGGCTATTTTCTTTCATTTAAATTAAAGAAAAACTTAGAGAGAGTGACCTGACATCGGTAGCTTCACAAAATGAGAGATGTTTAGTGACTTGTGCTTTATTTGGTGAAGTTTGTGGGATGACGATCGGCTGAATCGGCAGTGAGGTCAGACTGGGGGATTCGTGTTCAAATCTTTCCTTTGATTTCAAAAGTGATGCACTGAAATTGAGTGCCACAGTTTAGCACTTCGGTTTTTCTTGTCCAGGTTGCGTACGTTTTGCGTGACATTGGCTTGTGAATTAGCATTCTTTGCATTAAATTTATTCGGTAGTGGCATTGTGACAAATTTAAGAACGAGACCCTGGAGGCATGGGGAGCAAACTCTCACTTTCCTTTACGCTGTCCTCTCCACTTGGGAGCAAACGGTCAACTCTTCCAAGCGTTCAACTGTCCCTGGCTTGGATCAAGGGATCGGGTAAAACAAACCAGGATTTTAAAGTTGGAATATTAAATGAGGACTGAAGAAAACAACACTGACTTGGAGCAACAGAGTAGAAGCAACCCAATAGCAGGGACAATGATTGGCTAGATTATTTTTTTAATTTTTTTTTATCATCAATAAAATGGTTATCTTCCTAACCTTTGTTGTTTATTTTGCAATCCAACCACTTGAGTGAACCAGATAAACTCCCCAATATAAGCTCTGCCGAAGTCTCAAGAAAACTTTGTGACACTACAAAGACTTAGTTTTAGTAAACAGTTCGTTTCTGTGACGAAGTAATAATAATAATAATAATAATAATAATTAAAAGTACGCCACAGATACGTGTTGTTAACATTACAAAGCGCGTAAAATAAATTTAATTTGGTTCTGAAGCATGCAGACAGCCACAATGTTCAGTACAATTTGTTATCTTCACAGCCTTTCTTGGGGTGGTCACGCAAAGGGACAAGCGTGACATGATGTGACGCCCGGTTGCGTGACAATCCTACGAAAGGCTGTGAAGATTATTGGTGGTTTGCATCGATGTTATAAGAAGTGTTTGCTTGCATGAACAACATCAGAAAATTAACAGGTTATAGAGCAGGCAGAAATAAATGTTCCGTCCAAACTATAACTTCGTAGCGTTTTTCATAACCGAGTTATTACGAAAATAATTTTCAGAAAATTACAGTATTGAGTATGTAGCCGCCATGTTGGTGTCTTTCTTTGGGGACACCAACATGGCAGCCATAAAATTGTACAAGAAGTAGAGTAGATTCTACCATCAATATCGTTAGCTTTGACTTCAAAACTCTTTAGAAATCACTTCTAAATTATTATCACGTATGAAAATTACATAAAAATACCCGTTTTTGGTCGTTTTAGTGACAGTTCAAAAACACGTTTATCATATCCGGGACATCGCAAATTTCAAAATACTTTATTTTCGACACGAAGCACTGAATCGATACCAAACTTTGCAGAGAGGTTAATGTCTTGTATGTCTAGAATATGTGAAAAGAACAGCTTTGTAGAATTAACAGTTTAGATTTTAGAATTTTGATGACGTCAGATGCAAACCAAGAATAAACTCTGCTGAACATTGTGGCTGTCTGCATGCTTCGAACCAAATTAAATTCATTTTACGTGTTCTGCAATGCTAACAACGCGTATCTGTGGCGTACTTCGTCACAGAAACGAACTGTTTACTAAAACTAAGTCTTAATAGCACCGCAAAGTTTTCTTGAGACTTCGCAATTACTGTAAACATAAACTTTTCAGTTCCAAGCTGGAAATATTAATTCTCCTCACAATACTGAGATTGCCGTGAATGTTAGTTTTGATAAATCATCCCGAGTTTATCATTTTCTTTATTCTCATCAGCAGTCTGCTTGACAATGTATTGATATTGTAAGGAGTAATAATATGTTCATCACTAGGGACTGAATGGCTCAGAGCACGTTTTCCAAAACCTCTCCATTGTGCTTCCTCTGTAAGACCGGTTTAGAAATGATTGCGTGCTATTTTATTCCGAACTGTGAAAAATTCATTCAAACATCTACAGAATTCTAAGCATTGCCGTTCTTTATTTATATTCAAACTCGCATCTTTTGTAACATTTGCACTGAAGGTAGAAGTTTCTGCCGAAACATGTCTAAAATTTAAAGTCGTCGTGTTGTATTTAAAAATTATTGTCATTCAAGATTGCAGCAAAATTGTAGTTGACACTTCTAAATCTATGAGAAAACAATCTTGGCTTAAAACGAGAAAACAAAACTATGGTAATTTCTGCTTGCCATTAGCACGCATCGTATATATAATTTTTGCAGTTCAATAGATTAAAACAATATTTTGAACTTCTGTTTTGCAATACATTGTTGTGAAAATCGCTGTTTTTTTAAGAGGGTTGCAAAACAATTCTCAATCCGCTGAAAAATGAAGATAGCTTTGCTTTACAGTTTTTTTTACCTACCAAAAACAGACATAAATATAATGAATTTAAATCTTTGTCAAAGCGCAAACAGAGATAGTTTCTTTCCAAAATAATTGTAACTGAGATAATTAAAATACTAGCCCTACAATAGCCGAGTTTTTAAATGTATTGCAATGTGCTTCTTATCATGTGTGACATTAATTTTTGGTAACACAAAGCAATTCAGTCACGCAATGCAAAACCACCCATATAGTAATTTGTTATTTTCAAGTCTTGGAGTATTTAAATGTATTCTAGTGTATTTCTCGTCTTACATGACATTTATTTTTTGTATACAAAACAATTCAGTCACGTAATTTGTTATTTTCAAGTCTTGGAGTTTTCAAAATTAATGTATTCTAGTGTACTTCTTGTCTTACATGATACTTATTTTTGGTAACACAAAGCAATTCAGTCACGCAATGTAAAACCACATGTAATTTGTTATTTTCAAGTATTCCAATTTCACAACATTGAAAATGACACTTAACGACTAAGTATTTCTTTTCAAAAACGTGTTGCAAAAGGAAACTTTTTTGACAAAACGAAACAATTCTGCTGCAATCTTGAATGAGAGTATTATAAAATTTACCACGAAAAAAAAAATGAAAATCAAATCCGAAAGTAGAGGATAAGCAAGAGAGGTTTGAAAAAAAACATACCCATCAAGTTTACAGTAATCAAGGATACAGTTGAACCAGCCTTTGGCGACAACCCATTTTGCCAAACCAATGTAGTTGCCTACAATAGGTTTTGTCTATAGTAATTTTAATTTTCGACCCTACTCCGCACTGGAGGAAGAGAAGCATGTAGATAGTAATTTGGCTGCATTACACAATTTGTTTTAACGTGTATTCATATAGGATTTGTCACTTTACGCAAGGTGGTCACTCAGGGAGGTTCAACTGTATTAAATACCCCAGACATGCAATCTACCAAGGCCAATCAATGTAGATTGTTACAATCTCTATTTTCTAACAAGATCATGAAAGGTGCACAAGACTGAAGAATCACAAGCAAAGCAAGTGTCCACAGGAGCCCTGAGAGAAAGTGCTCTTGGTCACTTGCCTCACTTGTGATTCCTTGGTTCCATGCCTCTTCCAAGATCTTCTGCGAAAATGGAGAAGCTGTAAACAGTCTACACTACGAACACATGAATATATAGAGCCTCTCTATAAAAGTCAGTTTCAGGGTGGACCCATGTCAATCAGTTGGTCTGTTTGTTAGTCAATCGGCCAGTCGATGAGTACATGGAGGCACATGGAGTTTGGCAATGTAATCTATCAATCAGTTTGTTAATTTCTCAGTCAGTCCATCATTCATTGGTCAGTGTCTCAACCAATCATTCAATCAATCAATCATTCAATCAATCAATCAATCAATCAATCAATCAATCAATCAATCAGTGTGGTAGTTATATTTGACAGTGTGTTAATTAGTCCGTCAATCAGTTTATTAATCAATCAATCAATCAATCAATCAATCAATCAGTCAGTCAGTCAGTCAGCAGTTTAATACTCAATCACTCAAATCAGTAAGTAAATGTACAGTACTTCAATCAGTCAGTTTGTCAATGTTATTAGTCCGTCAATCAGTTTCATTAATTAACACCCTGCAGTGAGTCCATCAGGCAGGCAGCCAGTCAGTCAAGACAGTCAGTAGGTCAGTCAGACGGTCTATCCATTACTCAGTCAGTCAGTCAGTCTTCCAGTCAGCAATGTTAGCACTCAATCACTCATGATCAAATCAGTAAGTAAATGTAGTTCAATCAGTCAGTTTGTCAATGTTATTAGTCTGTCAATCAGTTTTATTAATTAACACCCTGCAGTGAGTCCATCAGGCAGGCAGTCAGGCAGCCAGTCAGTCAGTCAGTCAGTCAGTCAGTCAGTCAGTCAGTCAGTCAGTCAGTCAGTCAGTCAGTCAGTCAGTCAGTCAGTCAGTCAGTCAGTCAGTCAGTCAGTCAGTCAGTCAGTCAGACAGTCAGTCAGTCAGTCAGTCAGTCAGTCAGTCAGACAGTCAGTCAGTCAGTCAGTCAGTCAGACAGTCAGTCAGTCAGTCAGTCAGCAATTTAGCCTCCATCTCAATACGTTTGTCACTCAATCTGTAAATGTAGTTCAATCAGTCAGTTTGTCAATGTTAGTAGTCTGTTGATCAGTTTTATTATTAACTAACACTCTGCAGTGAGTCCATTAGGCAGGCAGTCATTTGGCAATCAGTCAAATGGTAGTTACGAGAGTCTGTAATTCAAATAATAATCCAGTTCATTGGTACAGTAATCCAATCAGTATGTCCGTTACACAGTCCACTTATTATTAACTTTTGAGAGCTCCACTTATCCACTGTGCAAATTAACCATGGCAAGGTAGTTGGCATGTCTGAAGTCAAGAGCAGAACTTGGCTTATAGAAGAGTTTTGGTTACCTGGTTCACTCAAGAGCTGGATTGCAAAGAAAAATATGCAGCACTACTAAAGATAAAGTCTTGAAGCTTTGGTCAATGGCATCTGAAAAAAAAAAGATTAAAACCTGTTTCAGTGTGAAATTCAAAATACAACTTTGCTTTACTAACTACAGTACTTTAAGGTGGCTCGATGTAGTTTTTTTAGCGCTGGGGTGAGAGTTTTGAAAACAAAAATTCGATCAGAAGGCAATCTTCGATTTTTGTCATACTACACCATGATGATGACAAATGATGATAGATTTATTTTACACTGGTTTCCAAGCAACATAGGTTACCATAGCAACGATTTCGGCATCCTATTGGTTTTAAACAAGGCTGATTTTCTCGAAATCTAGTCGAAAACATTGCATTCATTTTTTCATATTTTAAAGTATGCTAGTTTGACCACCTGTAGACGAAATTTCAAGAAATTCTGTAAGGCCGTTTTTGATTAAAACTGCACTGAACTTTTTGCGGTCGTGTTTGTGTATGTCCCAGAATTTACTTCAAAATCTTTCATTAAATTATAGCTATATGTACCTCCCCTCTGTTGAAGGATTTTTTAATGATATTAAAGACTTTGTAAGGTAAATGGATCACCTCGGATGGTTACGATTGCAAAATATTCAATTTTGAAGAACTGCGCTTAGGCACCTCAGAACACGATTGAAGCGCGTGATTTACATTTAGCGGGATATTGCTAAAATGCTCTTACAGATTTTTTTTAAAAATTGTTAGGTGTTAGCGTGATGGTTGCACTTGATATTCCAATCGAAAATTCCATTAAAAAATCGTTGCAAGCGTTAGAAAATAACACCGAATTATGGGTAAGTTTCGCTCGCTACTGTATTTCTCCAAACAGGGATTTTGTTTATCTTGTTTCTGGTCAATTTCTCTCTTGATGCACGTGCAATTAATATTAATTTTATTCCAAATGCATGCCGCGTGTGGCCTGTTTTCATGCAGGTCGTAGTAATATATATTTTAAAGCACATAAAGAAGCCAAAACCATGTATTATACTGTCATAAAACACTCCGGGAATTTGAGAACACTTGAGAAATGAACACTCGCCTGCGGCTCGTGTTTTCTAAATTTCTCTCGTGTTCTCAAATTCCCGGATTGTTTTATGACAGTATAATACATGGTTTTGGCTTCTTTATTTGTTAAATATGTATGTTTGTAAAAAATATATCTTACTACGATCTGCATGAAAACAGGCCACACGCGGCATGCATTTGGAATAAAATTAATATTAATTGCACGTGCATCAAGAGAGAAATTGACCAGAAACAAAATAAACAAAATCCCCGTTCGGAGAAATACAGTAGCGAGCGAAACTTACCCATAATTCGGTGTTATTTTCTAACGCTTGCAACAATTTTTTAATGGAATTTTCGATTGGAATATCAAGTGCAACCATCACGCTAACACCTAACAATTTAAAAAAAAAATCTGTAAGAGCATTTTAGCAATATCCCGCTAAATGTAAATCACGCGCTTCGATCGTGTTCTGAGGTGCCTAAGCGCAGTTCTTCAAAATTGAATATTTTGAAATCGTAACCATCCGAGGTGATCCATTTACCTTACAAAGTCTTTAATATCATTAAAAAATCCTTCAACAGAGGGGAGGTACATATAGCTTTAATTTAATGAAAGATTTTGAAGTAAATTCTGGGACATACACAAACACGACCGCAAAAAGTTCAGTGCAGTTTTAATCAAAAACGGCCTTACAGAATTTCTTGAAATTTCGTCTACAGGTGGTCAAACTAGCATACTTTAAAATATGAAAAAATGAATGCAATGTTTTCGACTAGATTTCGAGAAAATCAGCCTTGTTTAAAACCAATAGGATGCCGAAATCGTTGCTATGGTAACCTCTGTTGCTTGGAAACCAGTGTAAAATAAATCTATCATCATTTGTCATCATCATGGTGTAGTATGACAAAAATCGAAGATTGCCTTCTGATCGAATTTTTGTTTTCAAAAACTCTCACCCCAGCGCTAAAAAAACTACATCGAGCCACCTTAAGTGTCACATTTTAAATGTGCCCATGTACACTGTACATGTAAAGTGTACTGGTCAATGGAAACATCAATCAATCAGGCAGTCTACCAGTTAGTCAGTCAATAATTCTGTCTGTGAATTAGTGTCTGTAAATTAGTGTGCCAATTGTTTAGCATGTGAGTAACTTCTTTAAACCGAAGAGAGGTGTCCATCTTATAAATGAGTTAATGTCACTTGACACTATACAATGTAGAAACCTGTGACGCCAGTCCCTTCCTCGGCTTTCGTTCACAAAGACATTCATCAGATTATACAATACACACAGTACATTTTCTTGTAATCAGACCACTATGAGTTCATTATTGCTGTGGTAGGTCAATTCGAAATAATATCCGGCCTATAATCTATTGATTATGCAAAAAATGCACTTCTAGTGTCTGCCTTGAGAGGTATTTTTCACCAGAATTTTGCTAAAAGAGTGTCCGCTGTCCACCTTAGAGAAGTGTCCGCCTTAAACAGAGTTTAGTTACAGACAAACAAGCCATTCATGTCTGCCTTAGGGAGGTGTCCACTTTACAGTAGTGTCTGGACATTCAACAATTTTTTGGCACCCTGATCTCATTTTATTTTAAACTTAGTCAATGATACAGTTAGTCAGTTGATAAGCCTATCATTCAGCCAATCGTTAGATCTTTCTTCGCGTCACTGAATTTTCCCTTGAATTTACAGACTTGACAAAAAATCACTTGTTTTCCAGGACATTCCAGGACTTTTCAGGATTTCAAGTACCTGTACAAACCCTGTTCTCTGATTTATTGTTTTACTCACCTGGATAACTGTTACATGCTGATTGCTGAAGCTTTGTTTCATTTGGTTCTTCTGTTTGCATCTCATCTGGAAAACAAGATTACTCTGTTTAGTTTCAAGCTCGCAATACTACCGAGTTCTCTTTACCAATATTCCCTAACATTTCTGTTAACCATAGTTTTGAGAATAGGTACATCAAGACAATAATATCTCCTCAATACAATAAATTATCTTCCTAATAATATACATAAACAAATTTCTGCATTTGGATTGGCTGAGAGCAGCTCAATTTATCCAAAACTACTGTAGAAACTTTTTTGTGCAGAAACTTTGTTTATGTATGGAGTCATTTTAAAGTATTAAATTATTTGTGTCCAACGCTACTAGATGTTGGATAAGGATTTTAAACACTTTCACCCTACATGTACACTGTAATCCATAAATATAATTGACTTGAGTTTACAATAATAATTATTAATCTAGCTGGCGACTAAAAATTTGCATTTGGTGACTATTTTCTTCCAGTTAGTTGCCTTTTGGTGACTTATATAATAATAATTTATTTCGAGCCCTGCTCTTCATTATATTGGCATTTAGTGAAACAATAATTACTTGACAATAAATTAATGATATATACATTCACAGATTGACCTGCACCATGAGCATGTCATGGGTTTTGACTAAATAAAAGCAAATTACTTACAAAGAAGTAGTCCTAATTCATTAATTTCCATCTCAGCCGACTATACATTCGGTATTTGAAGCATAAAGCTACAGCTTTGTCCCGTGAGGGTTATCGTGTCGGCACTTTGATTTTGTTTTCTTCAGGGGTATATGTTGACTGACCTCATCAACTTGGATATAAAATGGAATGGCCCTGATGTGTGTTTGCAGGTCTATTACTGTATGTTCAGTACATGTACATCTACATCTTGGATTCTGTCAGCTTATTTATATGTGCCTCTACTGACGCAGAAGAAACTCTGATGGCTGTACATGTACCACAGGTAACCCAAGCGCTCTATATGAGTAATAGTAACGTAATTTAAGCTAGAAGCGGAGTTTAAAACAGTTGTCAAAACAATGAATGGAAATTAAAGTTTTATTTACTTCACCCTTATCACTGTTTGTTCACTGTCTTTGTAGTTGAAATGATTTTGGAGTGATTTGGAGTGGTTTGGAGCGATTTTGAGGGAGTTTTTGTTTTTCGATGTATATCTATATATATAATAGGACAAGGTTGGAATCAAGCCGAACGAACAGGCTGACAATACGATCGATTTTCTCCTACAAAAACCTCTCGGAACTCATTTTACTCTACCGTATACAACAAGAGATTCCTATCCCACCTTTTTTGCCAGTCATTACACAGTTACATCGATTCTTTAGCCATAAAGAACCACGAAAAAAGTCCATTCACAATGACTTCGTCGCCATTTATGCGTGGCACAACAAATCGTCCACGCTATGCGCGGGAAGGCCTGGGAAAGAGACCCCACCGGGTAGTAGACGGGAATTTTAGCACGCGAACAAACGAGTGCTCACCCCACTCCCGATTGGGCGACGAAGTCATTGTGAATGGACTTTTTTCGTGGTTCTTTATGGCTAAAGAATCGATGTAACTGTGTAATGACTGGCAAAAAAGGTGGGATAGGAATCTCTTGTTGTATACGGTAGAGTAAAATGAGTTCCGAGAGGTTTTTGTAGGAGAAAATTGATCGTATTGTCAGCCTGTTCGTTCGGCTTGATTCCAACCTTGTCCTATTATATATTTAACAAATAAAGAAGCCAAAACCATGTATTATACTGTCATAAAACACGACGGGAATTTGAGAACACGAGAGAAATTTAGAAAACACGAGCCGCAGGCGAGTGTTTTCTATATTTCTCAAGTGTTCTCAAATTCCCGGAGTGTTTTATGACAGTATAATACATGGTTTTGGCTTCTTTATGTGCTTTAAAATATAGATTTACGCGCGCGAAACGATAAAACACGCTTTTCTATGATTTATACTCTGATAAAACATGGTTTTAAACCAATCAGAGCGCGCGAAATTTTCAGTCTATATTTTAAAAGCTTATAGATATACATCGAAAAACAAAAACTCCCTCAAAATCGCTCCAAATCACTCCAAAATCATTTCAACTACAAAGACAGTGAACAAACAGTGATAAGGGTGAAGTAAATAAAACTTTAATTTCCATTCATTGTTTTGACAACTGTTTTAAACTCCGCTTCTAGCTTATATTACGTTACTATTACTCATATAGAGCGCTTGGGTTACCTATGCATGTACATGCGGCATTGATGTAAATAAACAGTCGAAGCTCTCTCAGCGTACACTCTCGTAAGCGGACAGCTCTAATAAAACCCTGTTTGAACTCTAGCTCGATCATACAAACTCTGTATTTACGCATTACCGTTTAATAGCGGACAACTCCAGTTGCGGACACTTTTTCTGCTTCCCGAGGTGTACGCTTACAGGAGCTTCGACTGTATCTAGTTCAATATATAAAGCTTAGTTGTGAAATTAAAATTTTACCTTCTTCATCGGCGGCTCTTGCACGAGGTGAACAAAGCTTTCTGTAATTCCTCCATATTGTGTCTCCTGGCTCCGAGCTGCAAACAAAAGTCAAGCAAGTTTTCGCCATCTTTTCTTTCACACATGGCCGAAATGAACTACACTCGCAAAGATTAGTGGGAAATATTATGATAAGAAGGGAGGGGAGGGGGGCGGCGAGGGAAAAATTAAAAAATAGGTCCACAAACGCGAACCTGTGCTGCCTCGTTGCTGGATAAGTCTTTTGCACAAATTTCCACTTTGTTTACATTTTGCTGTTTTCACTAACAAATTCTTGAGCTGGTATTTCTGTTCTTATCAACACATAACTTCTTATTTTCTTATTTTCTTATTATCAACACATAACTTGCTCCTCAAAAAACCTTGTTTATATGATCGAATGTATCAAATGCGCTAACCTGAACTTACCATGTCAATATATTGGAGAAACCAAACGCCGCCTAAATGAACGCTTTGGTGAACATCGTCGTTCTGTCGAAAACCCGCTTCAACTCATGAATCCCACTCCTGTCTCACTACATTTCAACCGACCTGGCCACACATTTAATGATATGCTGCTGATCCCACTTGAACTCATACAAAACAACAAGGATTCAGTTAGAAAGGCATGCGAAGCCTATTTGATTGACAGAGCTAAAACATTAGAACCTTGTGGTATAAATAGACGCGATGAATCGCATTAGCTTGCATATCCATTACTACCTGTAATTAGCCTATCATATTCTATTTACTCATATTACCTTAGTTTTAAATTTTAACGTTCCAACGTATGTATCATTTGATTGCAATAATATTTTTATGCTTCTTGTTTTCGTTCTTTTTTCTCAGCCGTAAGGATCAGTCTACCGTTCAATGTTTATTTCTGTTCTGGTCGCTGTTTCTGTTTTGGCTGTCACCAAAATGGGGACGGGGACTTGGGGACAGGGACGCGTGTTTGGGGACGCGGGGACGCGGGGACGCGAGAACGGGGACGCGCGGACGCGGGATCGGGGACGTCAAAAAAAAAATTGAATAAAATAAAAATAATTTTAAAAAAGGATGAACCAATGAACCTGGTGCTGAAACTTTTTAGCTGGAGTTTAGCATCGTTTCAATTACTATAAACATTTCGTACTCTAGCGGGCACTTTGACGATTACCTTCCGCAATTTACTACTTTCCAGCATACATAGCCAATTTTTAGCGATAACTTTTCAAGAAAAAAAAGCGATCAATTAAATTGTACTCAGGTCGATCCTCCACTGCGTGGCTAGCCTGAGTATCAGGCTTTTCGGGGGAGGGGTGGCGAGCGGAAGGAAGGCCTGATACTCAGGCTACTACGCGGCGCTCCACTTCAGGGCAGCGTTATCTTTCACGACGCGGGGGGTCTCGTGGTGTTTCGTGGAAATGGACGACATTTGGGGTAAGAAGCAACCTCGTTCCCAGGATCTATTCCGCTTTCAAGATGGCGGCTGGGCGCGGAGAAGAACCTGGGACACGCTGGTGAAATACTCCAGGAATCGTGGAGTATTTTGTCACGTGACACACGATCGATCGTCTTCGCTGCACTTGACTAACAGTTCTAGGATCAAATATCATCATATTTTTTATATTTTTTGACGTCCCCGATCCCGCGTCCCTGCGTCCCCGATCTCACGTCCCCACGTGTCTCCTCGTCCCCGCGTCCCCATCCCCAAGTCCCCGCCCCCATTTTGGCGACAGCCATTACAGTGCGTAGCTTAGACCTGCTTTTAGACTTGTGCACGAGAAGTTATTAGAGATCGCGAATATTTTTTGGAAAGGTACGCAACATGAATTTCATAGCTACCTATACAGAGTTCAAGTTAATCATAGAAAGATGTTTAATAAAGCCTGGTTTTCACTAGCGACGCAAGCACAAGCGCAAGCAACATACGCAGACGCAGTAGCGTGTTGATTTGTCCTAAACAAAAGGCACTGATGATCAACGCGTTACTGCGTCTGCGTATGTTGCTTGCGCTTGTGCTTGCATCGCTGGTGAAAACCAGGCTTCACTATGCTACTGCGATGTACAGGCTTTGTTTTTTACATTTTGCTGTTTTCACAGAGAGTGTCAAATTCTTGAGCTGGTATTTCTGTTCTGATCGCTGATTCTGTTACGTAGACTTGTGCACGAGAAGTTATTAGAGATTGTGAATATTGTTGGAAAGGTACGCAACATGAATTTTATCACGTATTTTTTTGTTTATTTTAGTTACTTGCCAATCAGATACCTGATGTTGTTCTGCGCACGTGAGAGGACCATGCAGAAATGAAAGAAAATTTATGGTTCCCTTCTTTGCGGGTCGATTCCTCACAACATTAGTCTTTCTCTGCCCCCAAGGGTATACGATCATGCTGCCTCGCGAACATATGTAACATGAGACTTTTGTTTTTCTTCCAAATCCATGTAATATGAAACGTTTTTTATCTTCTGAAACCCATGAAACATGATACTTTTGTTTATCTTCTGAAACCTATGTAAAATGATGCTTTTATGTTCTGAAACCCATGTAACATGATAGTTTCATCTTCAAATTGAGTCAACATCATAATTTATCCCATCCTTATTTCATAAGCTATTTTTGCGTTCACTTTAATTATTGCCGACTTTCACTCCCGTTCATTTATTCAGTTCTTGTTATAGTCCTATCACGATCCATGCAAATTGGAAAGAAGGATAAAATAGATTTAATTTGGGATAAACAACATGAATTTTATCATATACTTGCATGGGATGGTACAAATTTCAAAACATACCATTTTGAATACCCGTCGTTTTTCGTGTGCATGAATGAAAACGGAGACCTTTGAAAACGCTGATGCTGTTTCGATCGTTTTATATTTAGTGTGGACCATAAAAATAATGATAAAAAATAACTCCTGCACGCCTTGCGTGCCTATGTTTATAATGTAAGTCTGAGTTTTTAAATGTATTCTAGCGTACTTCTCGTCTTACGTGACACTTACTTTTGGTACACAAAGCAATTCAGTCACGCAATGCAAAAACGCATGTACATGTAATTTGTCATTTTTTAAATCTTTGCATGTTCAAATGTTTTCTAGTGTGCTTCTCATCTCATCTGGCATGACACTTATTTTTGGTAACACAAAGCAATTCAGTCACGCAATGAAAAAACCTCGTGTAATTTGTTATTTTAAAGTCTTCTAATTGCACAACATTGAAAATTACACCTATCAACTTAGTAATTATTTTCAAAAACTTGCTGCTAAAGGTAATTGTTTTTGACAAACGAAAAATTTCTGCTGCAATCTTGAATGAGAGTACTACAAGATTTACCAAAAAAAATGCAAATCAACATCCGAAAGTAGACGATAAGCAAGAGAGGTTTAAAGAAAACATACCCATCAAGTTTACAGTAATTGAAAATACAGTTGAACCACCCATAGGAGACAACCAATTTTGCAAAACCGATGTAGTCGGCTGCAATAGGCTTCGTTTACTCTACAGTAATTTGCATTTCTGGCCCTATTCCCCATTGGGAGGAAGAGATGCATGTAGATAGTAATTTGGCTGCACTAGACAATGTTTTGCACTTAACATGCATTCATATAGGATTTGGCACTTTATGCAAGGTGGTCACTCAGGGAGGTTCAACTGTATTAAATACAATCTCTATTTTCTAACAAGATCAGGAAAGGTGCACAAGACTGAAGAATCAGAAGTAAAGCAAGTGTCCGCAGGCACCCTGAGAGCAAGTGCTCTTGGTCACTTGCCTCACTTGTGATTCCTTGGTTCCATGCCTCTTCCAAGATCTTCTGCGAAAATGAAGAAGCTGTAAACAGTCTACACTACAAACACACGAATATTATTATATAGAGCCTCTCTATAAAAGCGAAGTTATTGGTCAGTTGCAGGGTGGACCCGTGTCAATCAGTTGGTCCGTTTGTTAGTCAATCGGCCAGTCAATGAGTATGATAAGCTCTGTCAATCAATCAGCAGATGTCAGTCGAACAATTGACAAGGCACATGGAGTTTGGCAATGTACATTTGTTATCTATCAATCAGTTTGTTAATTTCTCAGTCAGTCCATCATTCATTGGTCAGTGCCTCGACCAATCATTCAATCAATCAGTGTGGTAGTTATATTTGATAGTGTGTTAATTAGTCAGTCAGTCAGTCAGTCAGTCAGCAATTTAGTCTCCATCTCAATAAGTTTGTCACTTAATCTGTAAATGTAGTTCAATCAGTCAGTTTGTCAATGTTAGTAGTCTGTTGATCAGTTTTATTATTAACTAACACTCTGCAGTGAGTCCATCAGGCAGGCAGTTATTTGGCAATCAGTCAAATGGTAGTTACGAGAGTCTGTAATTCAAATAATAATCCAGTTCATTGGTACAGTAATCCAATCAGTATGTCAGTTACACAGTCCACTTATTATTAACTTTTGAGAGCTTCACTTATCCACTGTGCAAATTAACCATGGCAAGGTAGTTGGCATGTCTGAAGTCAAGAGCAGAACTTGGCTTATAGAAAAGTTTTGTTTACCTGGTTCACTCAAGAGCTGGATTGCAAAGAAAAACATGCAGCAATGCTAAAGATAAAGTCTTGAAGCTTTGGTCCAATAGCATCTGATCTGGAAAAAAAGATTAAAACCTGTTTTAGTGTGAAATTCAAAATACAACTTTGCTTTACTAACTACAGTACATGTACAAGTACTTAGTGTCACATTTTAAATGTGTCCATGTACACTGTACATGTAAACTGTACCAATGGACGCGTCAATCAATCAATCAGGCAGTCTGCCAGTTAGTCAGCCAATAATTATGTCTGTAAAATTTTACTTAGTGTCTGTAAATTAGTGTGCCAATTGTTTAGCACGTTAGTAACTGTACATGTATACAATCAACTCTCTTTAAAGCGGACACCCTCGGGATCAGCTCTAGCTGTCCACCTTAGAGAAGTGTTCATCTTATAGAGTTAATGGCACAAAACACTATAGAAACCTGTGATGTCAGTCCCTTCCTCGGCTTTCGTTCACAAAGACATTCGTCAGATTATACAATACACATTTTCTTGTAATCAGATCACTATGAGTTCATTATTGCTGTTGTAGGTCAATTGGAAATAATATCCGGCCTATAATCTATTGATTATGCAAAAATGCACTTCTAGTGTCTGGCTTGTCGTAGGCTTGTCGTAGGCTTGTCGCAGGCTTGTCGTAGGCTTGTCGTAGGCTTGTCGTAAGCTTGTCGTAGGCTTGTCGTAAGCTTGTCGTAGGCTTGTCGTAGGCTTGTCGTAGGCTTGTCGTAAGCTTGTCGTAGGCTTGTCGCTGGCTTGTCGCAGGCTTGTCGTAGGCTTGTCGTAGGCTTGTCGTAAGCTTGTCGTAGGCTTGTCGTAAGCTTGTCGTATAGGCTTGTCGTAGGCTTGTCGCAGGCTTGTCGTAGGCTTGTCGTAAGCTTGTCGTAGCCCGTTTGCGACAAAGTTATAAATCCCGACTGAAGGTTTACTATTTTTAGCGGCTACTAAATATAGAGATTTTTCTTTCCCAAGTTCAGCGACTTTCGAAGATTTTGGTGTACTAATCGATTTATAAATTTAGCGCGTGACGTCGCTAAATTTAGTAGCCGCTAACAATAGTAACCTTAAATTATATTCGAAGCCAATTCTCTTCCACTAACAACATACTACATCTAGGTCACGGGTATAAATCCGTCTCTAAAATTAAAAATATCATTTCGTGTGTTCTTGACCGTTTTTAATTTTTTGAAAATAGAACGACAAATTTGCTATTTGAGTATTTTTTTTCTCACAAAGCGGCAGAATCCAGCGTATGGATTTCGTGCGATTTGGACACAATACCAAGCAATATAATAATTGTTTTCCTGGTAGTGTTCGGGAAATTGAATTCCTTTCTTCAATTTAATTACTTTCGTCAACAGTTTAGGAAATTGCTTGACACGAAAACTAAAGTTATTATCATACTTCACAATAGTCCTGAGTGAGTCCCAGAAGAGGTTTTCTTTACTCTTCCTGTTATAAACTCAAGCGATTAACTAGAATTGACCGTTGACCACAACAGCCGTTAATAATAATATTTTTAAAAGAGTCTCGATGTCAATAAAATGATTAGAACTCTGTCGAACGTTTAGTTTAGTAATCAGTACTCAAAGCTAAAGCCAAAGAAAAATTGAAAGATATCGGATTAAAATAATTCGTTTTCTACGGCCCGGAGAGAAAGACGTTTTCTCGACTGCGAAATTCCTACCTGAAACTAAATTATTTAAAAGAGCGTTAAAAAATTAAAATTCATTTCGCGTAGACACAACCATTTTAAGTTTTCGAAAATAGAACTGTGACGAAATAAGGACATATATTTGTTATTCAACTACTTTTTGTGTTGTTTTGAGACAAAACGAAGGACTTATGTCAGTGACGTGGACGATTTTTCCTGGCACTGTGTTGGGGAAATTGGGTCCTTTTTAGTTTGGCTTTGCTCACCTTTTCGGAAATTGCCTGGCAAGAAAAATAAAACAGTTGTTACGCATCTCTTAGAACTGCTTCGGATTTAAAGCGAAAATACGTGGGCGCAAACTTCTCTGTGCACTGTTTTTTACAGCCTTAAAAAAAGAAATTAAAGAAATTAGCGCATGCATACACCTGCCATCCTCGAAGACCCGTGTCGACATTGTCGATCCCAGCTCTTCTCTTTTGCTCGGAGAGAAGAGCTTGGCGTCTTGCGGAGTCAAAAACCGAAGGATCTGGGGTCGAGAATGACCCATGGTAGGGACAGTTAGTCGGAGCGCGGCGAAGTTCACGCGAACGGGCGAGAAGAGAGTCGGAGATGCTCACAGGCAGAAATCTGGACCAGATTGTCACTTCTTAGCCAATGGGAAGCTTTCTTTTTCCCTCCAGTTGACCGACTTGACCATGTCGAAAGGTATATTGCTAAAATAGAATAAATTCAACCCACCTGGTGTCTTCCTTGACTGAGTGTCCTTGGTTACAAACAGAACACACACAATTAAAATGTGGTGTTTGCGGGACGGAGTGGTCATTCGTTGCAGCTGATTCTAGCGTCAAGGAATCGAAGACTCATCTAGTACTGCTCAATTGCGTTCGATCAACTCTGGACCCCTTATCCATGCTGTAAGTAGTCTACACTTTTTAAAAGATAATAATAATTTGTATATATTTTTTAAATTTGTATTTGGGCACGGATCCGGCGATCTGTAAGATGAAGATCAAAATGTTTCAGCACACTCCCCGAGCCCACTAGTTGATTTATTAATTACGGTCTGCTTGCTCGTACACCGTAATGATTATTAGGCGAACGTTAATAGTTTAAAAAACATTTCCCATGGCATCAGGTCAAAGTCGCCGCAAGTTTAGGTGGCTTTAAAGGAGCTACGTCACAGATGGCGCATCTTGAAAAATTCAGCTTAACGTTTTCAAGTTCGTTGTTTGCAATTCGCCTCAATCTACTAATCGTAACCATTCTCGTCCCAATTCAGTTTATTCATTATCTCTTTGGTGTTTAGTTACTTTAGTAAAGTATTATTTCTTCGATTGGATGCTTCATATACGACTTTGTTTGACTGATTATTTGCTTTTAATTATTTGATTTTGGACTTTTGGGCGGCGACTTAGGGCAATAGAGCCTGGCCTGATACTGATATCAAAAAGACTTTTGGAAGTGGATAACCATTGCTCTAAAATCCAGGCAGCGAATTTTTCAAATTCGCGTTAATTTTTGTGAGCGTTAAAAACCCCAAATTCTGGATCCTGTACAGAGATATTTGACATCTAGGAAACAATAGCTTTCTCAGTTCTGCACACTGTATTTCAATCTTTTACAATGTAAAAGCCTTAACGCGCTTTCAGAAGAGCAGTTCTGGACATCTGAGTTGTTGTATTTTGGCCAAAATATCTTTGTTACTTTGTGCTAATCGCTTTAATTTCCTTCATTTTGAAATGTTACCTTCTCTTTCGCGTTATTAAATTTCCTTTATATTATTCGGAAGTAGTTTTCCGTCCAATTCGCGTTAATTTAAGTCGCGTTAATTTCAAATACTTTAATTAACACGAGCGTTAATTTCCTATACAGTGGAACCCCGCCTTACGGCCACCCCGTTAATACGGCCACCTCGTTATTACGGCCACATTATTTTGGCCCAAACAAAAGCTCAGTCAGTCATTTTCTTATTTAAAGAACCCCTTTAATATGGCCACTCCGTTATTACGGCCAGTTTTTTTTGGCCCGTAGGTGTCTGTATTAACGGGGTTCCACTGTAATAAGGTATGCTCCTTGAATAAATGTTTCAAGCGGTTTTGCGAAAAAAAACCCGTACGTACGTACGTACGTACGTATTTATCAGTTTTTCCGATGGTCAGAAGTGTAATTGAAATAGTCCCGCGTTTATGATTTGTTGAATGTTCAGAGCGTTTGTCGACTGCTCAACCGTCTAATTATAACGATCAGGAAAATTCTGCGCTCTCATTTACTCTTCGTTTTAACGTGGTCGCGCGAAAAATTACGCCCCATTTTTCGTGCGACCCGCGTAAACCTAGTCAATCAAGTATGATCAAGGTATGGTATGGTCGATAAATCACTGAAGTAAAAGTACAAGTAATTAAAAAAACTCGAATAAACCAGAAAACAGCTGCGAATTGAGAGGTAACAGACTTTCATGAAAAACTTTTATTTACATGCACTGAATGCAGATATAAACGGATACATGACGTAAAAGGAGAAAATCTTCGTTCAAGCGATCGAAAAGTTTCCGATTCTTATTATCAAAGTAAAAACTAGGTTGACCACTCAAGAGCAATCAGAAAATTGTCACGCTGGGACACTTCATGTTGCTTCCTGCAACATCGGAGGAGGCAACATCGGGATATAAATCGCGGGCTCAATCCCGTTTCGGAGAAGGGATTTCCACACCAGCTGGTACTTGTTCCCCCGAATGAAATACTCAATTCGTTTTATTGTTTTTATTTTTTAGATTGAGATTTTATGGACATGGATAACAATGAGACATCGTGGCTACCTTCCACTCTCTCTGGAAACAATTCATCACATTTAAATGACCGCACAGACCTGAATCCTATGTATGTCTTCACACCGGTTGATGACACTGCAAAATGTGTCCTCTGTGTAATTCTGTCAACTATTGGTGGCCTTGGTTTCCTTGGCAACAGCCTTCTACTCTACTTTTTTTGGAAAAAGCCAAAAATAAATCCTATCCAGACAAGCCGTTTTATGAAAAATCTTATCTTATATGTAAGAAGTATGTCTCTGTCAGACTTGCTTTCTTGTGCAGTGTCGCTCCCACTTTTGTGTATTCAAATTATATTTGATGTATTTCAAAGCGGTTGGGCGTGCAAGGTAGTTCGGTATTTCAACTTCGTATTTCCTGCCATTACAATTAATAATCTAGTCGTGATAAGTCTCGAGAAGTATTTATCAACTCGCGCGATTCCACGCGCGTTCAGTGCCGCGACAGTGAGGAAAATGGTCGTTTGGGCGTGGGTTTTTGGAACTGTCTTCATGCTGTTTCCCGCAGCTTCATATGATGGAATAAGAGTGGATCTTAACGAGACTCATTTCACTGTCATCTGCAGGTATAACCAGCATTTTTATCCATTTAGAATGACACTCGTCGTTCTCCCTGTGCAATATGTTCTGCCGAGTATTTATATAACTTACATCAACATCTGTCTTATTAAAACTGTGTTGGTGAGAGGAAAAAGGAAAGTTGGCAATGCCGGGGTAAACAATGCATTTAAGGCCAAGATGATAGCCACAAGGATCAAAGGAATATCTCTTCTTATCGCTATTACGTTCGCCTTTATCATTACGTACTTTTTCTATCTAGGTAATATAGCGTACACCCAGATAGCTAAGCCAAACCGTGACTTTTCAACTGATTTCATTATGCGCTATGCTACTGGTGGTATCGCATACCTCAACACTGTCATAAACGTCATAATTTACTTTGCTCAAATGAATGACTTTCGCGAATTTCTAAAGAAACGTTTGCGTAGGAGCGGCAAGGCAAACAACCAGGTCAGAATGGAAAATCAAACTTCTGCAATACGTCAAGTCAATGCAACAGAGCCGCCAAAGGAACTGAAAATCACTCAATCCAAGAATGATGTAGAGAACAGAGCAGTTTTCAATTGAGTGTCGAAAGTAATCCGGAATTGCTTTGGTTTTGCTTTACTACACCCTGTGATTGGTTTTAAAGATAAACACGCGCCACCTTCTCAACCAATCAGATGCAAAACCAAAACTAATCGCGACTTGTCACACGCGTTTTCCCGTTGTTAGTCTGTGTAGTGTTTTTCAAAGATATGTACACTGAAACAGATTAATTAATATAATTTTATTGATTTATCCTGTATAAAGATGACGGAATAAACTGCTTTATTACTTTACAAAGTTACTCCAATTTACTTCCAAGTCACTAGAAGTAGAAATGTTTCATTTGGATACTATCCAATTTTCTTTTAATGCCCATGCGTATTGAAAAACATGTACACGACACAGCGGCAAAATGAGCGCATGCTCGGTTATTTTGGCGCTATGACGTCTCCTGGGGACGAGAATGACGAAAACATAGCTCAAAGAGTTCATGTTTCACTTACGATCGCCCGACTTCGAGCGAAAAATTCACTATTGTTGCAAAGATAATTAGTTTGCTAAAAAAGATATGTGAAAGAAGAGTCTCACTCGGAATTGTTTTCAAGGTAAAAACCTTATCTGTTCCGTGACGGCCTTATCCACGCGAAATGAAAACAAATACCGGGAATTTTGAATTGCCGCCATTATGTTTGTATGGAAATGAGCGAGCAGGTTGGCGCACGCACACTCATTTTGCCGCTGTGTCATGTACCACAAGGACAAGAAACTTTCAAACTATAAAGGAAATTGCCTTTGTCTAGATGTGGTGCTGGCGTTGTACAATTTTTTTTATTATTTTCTTCAATTTAACATTGTAAATACACTTCAATTACATAGTATACACTACACACTATAGTCACTATATATAGACAGTTTTTAAAAAAGTTTAATTTTTCCATTTGTTAGAAAATCACAGCGGATTGGCCCATCATTTTGTTTTCTCAGTTATTAATTGTCAAATGAGTGGATCTGTTCTTGTTAGAACACTATAAAGCGATTTTCTCTGTTATAAACCTTTGGCCGCTATTCCACTACAATGTACTTTCCATAAAACAATCCTTGATGCAGGAATTTCAGTTTCTGTCCGTCATTCCGTCTTTTAGAATATACCGTCTTCCGTCATTCCGTCTTTTAGAATATTCCGCCATTCCTCCTTTTAGAATTTAAGGGGATATTCCGTCATTCCGCCATTCCGCCATTCCACCGTTCCATCGTTCCTCCGAATAGGGTCATCCATAATTAGCTACTACTTTTTCATAAGTTATAACTTGTTATAGCTAAAGCAACAACAACAACAAACACCTCCACCATGCAATTATGTTATCAAGTTTATATAGCGGGTTATGGGCAACCTCGTCCCCAGGGCCATCTCCGCTTTCAAGATGGCGGGTGGGCGCGAAGAAGACCCTAGCGAAGAGCAGGTCACGTGGCCACAAAATTAGCCAATCGCGAGCCCGCCGCCATTTTGAAACAATCAAAATCTCCAATATTTTTGGAGACACGTGACCTGCTCTTCGCCAGGGTCTTCTTCGCGCCCACCCGCCATCTTGAAAGCGGAGATGGCCCTGGGGACGAGGTTGGGTTATGGGCATTACTGAAATTAAAATATCATGATGGTTGGATGCACTGTTAATCTACTTCAGAGGTACCTATCAAAAATATTGGCTAACTTTGCTTACCTTTAGGATAGGACTACTCCAGATTGACAAACACCAGCTGAACCACGTTCTGAAACAAATTGAGAATGAATAGCTTTATAATACATTTTTTACTGACCTGGGTTTTCATTGATTTTAAACTGACATCATCGCAAAAATATCCCGCCTCATTTTTTTTCGAATCCTTCGTCCGCCATCTTGGCCGTGTCCTTTATGGGACAAGGGGGCTGGGTTGATTGTTTGGTACCAGTCTCCTACCGCGTATCATGCGCAGTACGACTGTCAGTACGACTTATAGTTATACCATGGCGGCATCATAAGCCTTGTGCTTATACAACTAATATCGAAGTGGCAGTTGACGGTACGTGTTTTCTGATGGTCGTGACTGGAATGGAATGTATACCCCGGAAAGTGGTAGTTTTACATCTTTGGGAAACAAATCTAGCAATGTTTGTTGACTTTTTAATCTGGTGCCGCCCGGATTCAAGAAGCCCTTCTATAAAACTAGATCGTTTCGGTGGAATATCTGTTCGTAAGGCCTATAATCGCCTCAGCTATTAGGATTAAAGTGTGATAAAAAACTGAACTTTTCTTAGACAAATGTCACCTCGAACTTTCGAAATACATGTATGGGAAAATTAAATTAAATTTTTTCGGAGGGAAAAAATGTCGTTTTGGGTCAAAAAGGCCAGCTAGCATTTTCGGAAAGGTAACAGCAGCTTGTAAATTCGGGTAATAAGATTTCGTTTCCTACAAATATTTGATCTAGTCATCACTTGTATCAGTTTGCATTCCATTTGACATCCCAGTTCAAGAAAATAACTTAACTAACGTAGTCAGGAGCATATCACCCCGGAGCCTCCATCTATGATGATTAGGGACAACAGCGTAGTTACACCTTCGGCTATTTTTAGAAACAAAGCAGAACAGCAAAAGTCATTGCATTGTATTGTATTGTTTTGTATTGTATTATATTGTATTGTATTGTATTGTTTTGTTTTGTATTGTATTGTATTGCATTGTTTTGTATTGTATTGTTTTGTATTGTAGCAGGAACAATCTCATTGGTTAAACGTGGGTGCGTGGCTCATGACATGTTTTCGCAGCAAAAATAATTCTAAAAATAGCTCAAGGAGTAACTTCGCCGAGGCATAGGCCCAATAAGGGAGATGAAGGCTCCGGGGTAATATGCTCCTGACGTAGTACTATGTTAGCGGTTTACACAGATGATTCATTTAAAGGTACTTAATTAACGATATGAGAAAACAAAAAAACGACATTCCAAGTCTTTTGCTATTATTAAACGTGTTAATTTTTTACTTTTTCAATTTTTTTGTATTTCCACATTATTTTTCTATCTTTGAGCAAAAATAAATATATTGTTGTCAGTGCTATTCGTTGGGTGCCCCTGCTTTATGTTCTCTCCTGAACTTTTCCGTTCTCTTTACAAGAGCTGCGTACGTGCTCAATTGGTGTTTGGCACAGGGCTAGAATAATTATGATAAATTACTAATGACTAGCAATTGTCAGTGGTGCTACTCATTCAACTGCACCGTGAAAGCACCATCTTAAAAAATGCATCGATAACAACGATAAGCACCTATGGGATGAACTCAATGATGGCCTGAGCAGGCATGGAAAACTCCGAGAACGACTATTGTAGCTATTTTCCAGCCAAAACGTATACAAACCCAGGAAACGTTGTTGATCTACAAAGTGAGCCAAGGTCAAGGTCTGGACAATTATTCCATAATCAAAAGAATAAATTATAAACGAGCGTACAGTGTAATTAAATGTCATTTCAAAGGCAGACTATTGATTTCTTAAGTTAAATAAACACGTCCATGTGGGAATGGATTAAATCGGACTGTTAAACTTTGAACCACTGGGTGCCCAAGATCTATGTTGTCCCTACAATATGAGTAGACAGGTGATGAGAATTATGAAAATCATCAGCTATCTTTAATGAAGGTTGGATTAGTGTGACCTCCCCTTAGCTCCTGCACTCCTGATCACTGATTATAACAATTGTAATTTCTTTGTCGCTGAGCCTTAAAACTTGTTCAGAGTGAACTGGCTTGCTTGCAAGCTTACCTACAACACTGCCCATGCACTTGCCTTATAACTGAGCTGCACTGTAGACCCTTCTCTAAGCATAGTTCAACTCGATCCTTAATGTTGTGAGAAACTGATCTATTGGAAATAGCATTCCATGATGCTTATAGCTAAGGAAGCAGCTCGATTAGACCTCACCAACGAAACAACAAATGCACTGGTCCCGGGAGCTTGATAGTATTGTGCTACTTCACAACGGAACCAAGGTCATGTAGATTTTTAATGATAGGAAATGAGTCTAATTATCTTGCATTGCAATCTATAGATATCAGTATCTTTAATGAACAATGCTGAATTTGTTTCGGTTATGTCTTGGTAATTTTACGTGCTCATCGGCTATGGTTATACAGCACAAAACTCTTTCAGTCCCAATCTATAATTTATCTTAAAGTTTGCAGTTGACGAATTTCTTTATTCTCCCCACTTGTGTGCATTATAATACTATTGTTTTTGCAGGAGAAATTAGTTGTCGAGAATTAAAAAGTATATAGATTATTTTAGAGATGGTCGACAGAGTGCCTATGTTGACAAGGTGGCTTGAGCCAGAAGAACAGGCCATTGTTATTTAATTCCTTACTCTTTTGAGAAGCTGGCGTTCGGTATTCAAGCATGCATTCAGTTGCTCAGTTTCAATTTGGATTACATAATAGCCTGACCTTGGCAATAAGAGAACGTAAGCGCCGTTTTTTTTCCATTGTTCGCGTCTCACACTTGATTAGCTTCAATAGCAATAACAGCACTGTCCACTGATTGAACACACGCACAATTTCCGTACGCTTCCGCACGCTTCCGTTCCTCTCTGCAAGCCTATACAAGAATATGGAGGCAATAGATTCGAAAACCGATATTCTGTTTGTGCTTCTGCTGGCAATGTGCATTGCGTATCTTTGCTTTCTTATTTACGGAAGGCAAAAGCCACTGAATTATCCTCCAGGACCATGGGGCCTTCCCATTCTTGGAAATCTACTTCAGCTTGGTTCCTCGCCGCACATTACACTAACCCAGCTCAGCAAGGTCTATGGAGATGTGTTTTCTGTGAGGCTTGGCTCGCGAGAAGCAGTCGTTTTAAACAGCGAGGAAGTGGTTAGAGAAGCCCTGTTGCAAAATTCTCGACAGTTCTCCGATCGACCACCGTTGTTCGTGTTTACAGTACATGGAGTTCGGAAATTCAGCATCGCCTTCGGAGAATATTGCCCCGCTCAAGTTCTAAAGAAGAGGTGTGCCTTGAAAGCAATCCATCAAGTTGTGTTCAATAACGTGGGATATTTCAATAAAATTGTTCAAGATGTGTTTCTGGATTTCAAAGCAGGCATGGGGAAGAAAGAAGTGAAAATCTTTCAGCCGTCCATTCAACTCAAGCTGGCTGTTATCAAACTCTCGTTCAACTTCACCTTTGGAGAGCACCCTGGTAATCACCTGCTCACAGAGGAACTACAAAAACTTGTAGTCGAATCTGCCGAGTTTACCGAAAGCAGCGGTGCGGGCTCTCTGGTGGATTTTGTTCCCTGGATAAAGCCTTTTGTTCGCAAGCAGATTGCTACAGTGGAACATTCAGTCGAAGAGTTGATTAATTTCGTGGACAAGGTGTACACTATCCGTAAACAGCAAGCTGCAACAGACTCTTGTATTGCAATGTGTCTCGCAAAGCTGTGGGAAAAAGCGAAGCAGAAATCTAACGAGGAGAAAAAAATGGATTTAGATTTGGAAGGGCAGAGCGATCTCTCCCATTCATCACCAAAAGGTGCACCTGCCAACAATGGCGATGAGGAAATTGTCAAAATGATATCAGCTGATGTATTTGGCGCTGGGCTGGAGACGGTCTCTAATGCCTTAAGCTGGGCAATAGCGTACATCGTAAACAGCCCGAACATTCAGCAAAGCCTTCATCGAGAGTTGGATAGTGTTGTTGGGCTGCATCGCCTTCCTACCATCCAAGACAAACCAAACATGCCTCTTCTACAAGCTACAGTGTTGGAGGTTCTACGTATTGCTTCCGTGCTACCACTTGCTTTGCCTCATCAAACCTCAAAGGAAACATCACTTGGTGGGTACAAGATCCCAAAGGCCACACTCGTCATTGTTAATCTGTGGGCAGTGAATCACGACCCTCGCGTCTTTCACAACCCACATGTGTTTAATCCTTACCGATTCCTGAATGACGACGGAGAGGTCTGCGAGAAGAAAAGCAAGTTCCAGATGCCTTTTTCGATTGGCAGTCGACGCTGTCTTGGAAGCACGTTAGCTAAGGCGGAGATCTTTTTGCTCTTAGCTTGCTTGTTGCAGCACTTTGAATTTTCCAGCGCCACTGGAGGTAAAGTTGATTTAGAAAGTCATTTTGGACTCATTCTGAGCCCAAAGCCTTTCAGTGTTTGTGCTCATCCTCGCTGAAAAAATCCAAAAAAGAAATGAAGCTATGCCTCATGCACGCTTGATTGCACGTTTCATTAACTCTGGAAACACTGTGCAAATAAAAACTACCTAAAACGCCGTCGTGGTATATATTGTAACACAATTTCCGCTACTTTTTACACTACCTTTCAATAAACAGATAGCCGTCTTAGTGCATGATATTTTATTGGAAAATAAAACATATAAAATATGTACATAATACTCTATTTAGCCACGGTATTTTGAATCAAAATTTACAATATTTTGCATGTATCTTTCCCAAAAGCTATGAAATTGTGTGGGTCAAGGTGACTGTGCTTGAGTGACGTCGGCCAAATACCCTTGCCATGGTTGTTCAGTCAAAACTAACAGAGTGCAGTAAAATCTCTTTTGTTCCATAATGAAAGTTTGAAAATGGACCTAACAAACGCAAAAACAGTTATGGTGGCGACAAATATAAAACATTCGTATTTTTTTAAACAAGTAAAACAGTGCCTTCGGGCAGGAATCACAGTTTATCAAACGTGTAAAATCTACTAATAGATTGTACCCGAAGATTTTTACACTATATAGCTTGTGACTGTAGATATTTTGTTTAGATTTTTCTCATTAGAAGGAAACAGGGCGTCCTAGCCTGAAGGAAAAGATCACGATAACGTAGTGTTTTCAATTTAGGCCTCCATAGGAGGTGAACCAATCAGGCGTAAGTAACAAACACGGTAGAGTTGTTTGTTACCGAGTTCGGTTATGTCGGTCAAGGTGATGGGACTTGCTTGACTGACTTTATATATCAAGCATATTTGAAATAGTCAAACAGTGATTAAATTCTCTATTCTCTAATGCGTATTGAAAACATATTTTCCGGGGACCTATAACAAACTCGTGTATTGACGGTTGGTTTATTGGGTGACAAGCAGCTCACAAATAGGAAAAGCAATGTCAGTTTAATAACTCAAACTGTTCTCAGCCTTAAACTGATAAACGTTTTGACCGTGTTATTGTGTTGCACAAGGTGCATTTTCCGTGGAGTAAGCTGTAGCTAATGCACACCCCTACTTAAATCGAGTCGACAAGTCTTTTAAGCTTCTTTAATATTTCTGGTTTAAAACAATGCACGACATTCTCTGATTTGCTCTTCGCTCCATTTCCCACCTTTTCATCGTATTTATTTAATTACATATAGTACGTTGGCCAAAATACGTTGTAGTTCCTGACAAGCAGCACTGGAAAACATGTATATACATAAATTACCGAGTTATTAACCACCAAAGAAACTTTCTACAATCCTGACTTTGTTTTTCTTACTTGTAGTTAGCTATTGTAACATTATTCTATTATTCTCACAATAAAGGCAGTGTGACCAGACTTTGTGTTATTCGATTGTATACAGATAACTTAACAATAGTCGCTCACGTAATGGATTTTTTTCTTTTACTTCATAGCGCCCTGTAGCGCTGTGGAGTGTTTAATGGAAGTTATGCTTTGTCCATCGCGGACTAGGGAGTCGAGTCATTGTTACTTTAGAAACGTATGCCTACTCCATTTGTCCCATCCATTCGTGATCAACAAATTTCATCAAAAACAACGCAAGATTGATTGTATTAATTAGATTGGCTGACTCAAAAGTTCAATAAACACTACATGTGTTAGAGTGCTTACAACAGTGCTTACAACATCATAGATAGAACTGGCGCATAGGCTTATAAGCTTATAAGCGTATTGCTATAAGCTTATGCCATTTCTTATCAGCAGTTTTCAGACAGCTTCAATTTTTGGCCATGCAAAACAAGCGCAAAACATGCGAACAATTTCAGGTGTCAAGCTCTTTTGTTTAAGGTGCCTTAGCTAGACACATGCTCAACTCGTCACGTTTTTTGTCTGCATCACCCTTTTTCGCATTTCAAAAGTATCGATGCAAAATTGGAGAAATTAAAACGAACTGTTAAGCATTAGACGTTCGCCAAATGCAAAGTCATCATACCCGCTTGCTTCAATTACCACGAAAGTTTAGGGTTGAAATCGTACGAAGAATAGATAGCACAAAAATACAAAAATCTTGCAGAACTAATACCAAAAGCTAGTAGGCACTCACTAGCCCCATACACCCCAATTATAGTTAATAGACGGAAATGGTTACGAACCCCGGCAAACTTCAAAGGAGCAAACAAAGAGGCCAAGATTTATGTTGGAAGGTCCATGACCGTGAACAATCTTTTGTTTTGCGCTCATACAGTATGGTTGAATTACGTAAGACATGGTTTCTAATGGTTAGTTTCTCAAACCTTATTGTGTTTTGTGCACGATCAAGGCCAAAAAAGCGAACAAAAACATGGGACAAAGAACTTTGTTGGGCTTCATAACCATGCAGTTCCCTTTGTCAACTTTACCCTAATCAAGAGGAACTTGCATGCTATTATTTCGTTAAAATGCATGGTTGCACAAAAGAGTTGCTCTTGTAACACAAGCATAAAAGGAACTACCCCAGGCAATCCGGCTCAATTTACAAGTCCTTGACCAAAAAACTGAAAACAGCCGTTCATTTTGCAGAAGACTAAACCAAACTGCACGAAGAATTTGTCAAATTATCATAATCGCGTCATTGAAAATCATCAGCGACTGAGTAACCAGGATAAAGTCACGAAGGACCTGTTTACGAAAGTTTACGCTGTATGGTCGCGTTAATTAGATACAAAACTATATAAACTTGTTTACGAAAGTGAGTTTTGAAATTGAGTCAAGGTCAGCCCTCCAAGGCACGCGTTGCCGAAGCTGTCTGGAACAAAGTGACTCAGTCGGGGTCTTTCCGGCCGGCATACCCAGCCTACAGAGAGCCGACTACTGAAGCGATTTAAAAAAGGGAAAGAGAAAGAGAGAGAGTACCTTGTTATTGTAACCTTTCCAATCAATTGGAATTGTCATTGCATCAGTTCCAATCTTTAACGGTCCTCAGTGATGAAGGCAAAGTCCTGATGCTAAAGTGTCAGAAGCTAGAGTTAAGGGAGGATCGACGAGGAGTTGGACGAGAGTTGCCTTCAACTTTCATCAGAAGTTTACCATGTAAATCTATACTACGTGAAAAGCTTCTGCTCAGTTTCATCGACTAAAATCAGTGCGCGATGAATAGAGTGCATGGTCAAGTGTCACGTCACAAATTTTCAAATTATTTTTATCAAGTCTCAAAATTCCATCATTAGATAAAGATTGCTGCTGTATGATCAGCCACAAAATGTCAACTTGTTAGCACGAATAGAACAGAAGATATAGATGTTCAAAGTTTGGTACCCGGCGTCCTATACAAACCTCTCTAATTTTGCGCCTGTTCTAAACTGAAGGAACAGAAGAAAAATTAGAAGGGTTTCGGTACGGAGAAATTAAAACCTGAAGTGCCCACATCTCAGCCGCAAATTGCAATGGAGAGCTAATTTTTGGCAAGTGGACGTTTTTTGAAATGCTTCTCCCGAATAGCTGGTCAAATTTTTAAATAAATTCGCAAATTTAATTTTTGTGACGTCATTACCTTAGTACTCCTGACAAAAGAGAGAAATTCTCGTCGACTCTCATAAAAATATTTGCGCATGTTCAATTTGAATGAGAACACATGATAGTTGGCAGCCAAACGAACTCTCGCAATCTTTCATTCTCGCTCGGATCCGGGTCTAGTTAATTGGCTGAGATAAACTCAAGATTTCACACAGGGTCGTTTTAAAGAGGTGGTCACTGAGGGAGGTTGGACTGCAGTTGGGAGAATTTGGTTAAAAATCAAGACAATTTCCCTTTGGTGATCACTTTCCTCAATTCTCATGAAAATTGATGCTGATCATACTTGGGGCCCTAATGGCGCTTGTCGATCATGACTTCCATCTGGTGCATGGTTTTGCCACACCGTTGACGCACGTCATAGATGGGCAAAGGCCGTCTTTGACTTTGGTCAAAGATAGTACGCCTTTGACCTTAGTCAAAAGTGGAACAAAGGTGCTGCCAAATTTGACTTTGACTGGGTCAAAGGTACTTTTGACTGCGGTCAAAGCTGTTACTAACTTTATCGCGCGTCAAAGCTTGTCAAAGGTGATATCAAAGGTGTTGTTTGCCTTTGACCACACTGTGTCAAAGATACTCATCCATCTTTGTCTCACCTTTGACGCGAATCAAAGATGAGACAAAGTCAACTTTTCGTGCAGTGACAAATACCTTTTAAAGTGTGGATCAATTCCTTTAATAACTCGATCGAAAAATAATATTAATTAATACTAAATAACAAATTATAATCCTACAAGGCTAATACAGAGATCGTACCCTATTCTGCTCCAACAATTCAAGGACTTTTCTTCAAGGACCTAAATCCAATTTTTCAAGGACATACTACTGAAACATCTGACAGTGTATTATTTTGCATAAAAAATCGTTCTAATTTCAAACGGAAATCCGGGAATGCTCTAGTGTCCACTTAATAGAGGTTTATTTACATTGAATAAGGGAACTGATAAATTTTGGGAATTTTGTTACCGTGCGCTTAATAAAGGTTGTCCGCTTAATAGGGTGTAATTTAAAGACAAAAATATAAAAAAGGCGAGTTGCTTGAAATCACAAACTGCTACAAAAATGAATATACGTGTTATAATGTACAATAAAACAATCTTTCAATTCGGTTTTCGCGTGGCAATGAAGTTATTAAGCTCGAAATCAGCCACAAAATGAAGGCGTTGGCTGATGACGCAAACAAACCGAGACCTTGATAGTTCTGGCAGTTCTGGAAGTTTACAGGCGGGTCGTTTAGTGACTCACATCACTGCAGTGCTCACATTTGGAAATTAGAAATTTACACGGCTAAAAACAAACAACATAACTAGCAAGAGTGTGGAACCCCGTTAATCCGGTCATCAACGGGACCGTATAACATGATGACCTGACTGAGCATTTACTCAGGCCAAAATAAAGTGGCTATTAAATATTGCACGTCGTAATAACGGGGTGGTCGTAAGCCGGGGTTACACTGTATCATACCACGTTTGAAAACCCTCTTAATTTTAAAAGCAATTTCCTCGTGCAAAATTCAACTTACTTCTTTCACACTTGCAACAATTGCTAAACGTTGCGGCTTCTGTCAATGTATCGATTTTTCATAATGGTCAATTAGGCTAATTGCTATTAAGGAAACCGTGGAAATAAAGTTCTGCCTATTATATCTTTCCATAATCCATCCTAATATAAATTGCATAATTCATAAAGGTTTATCACAAGTCACACTTGATTGTGAACTCACAAGCTAACGCCCGAAACATCAGCTTTCAAATTTACTACGGCGTTTAATTTACTTTACCGACTTCAAGTTGATACTAATCAACTAGTGTTTCCCTTGACCACCGTCGCCGACGCAGCATAACAGCTCCATTAGAAACTAAAGGGACACTATCATGAGCATCAGTTGAAAAGTCAAAAGCCAAAGGACATATTTATATCAATGGAAACCTAAAAATAATGGTCCAGTTTTGTTAAAAATTACTATTACAAGTGTACTGAAGCTATAAAAGGAGTGCTATCATGAGTTTTGATCATTTTTTGAAAAAGTCGGGCAGACCTTTTCAAAATAATGCCCTTCTATCTTGGAAAAATCGTTAAAAACTAATTACGGTTTGCTTTCCCTTCAACAATTCACTTGATATCTTCCTCTTGTTCTAGGGGCATTTTGTGTATGAGCTAAGGTACTTAGTCATAATTATTGCACCGTTTTGGCCAAAATAGCAGAACAATTCCTGTGATATAGTGTCCCTTTAAGCCAACGTTCCACATTGCACTGATCGTGTCTGAGAGTTCTGTGTCTCAGCATATGATCACTGTCCGATGTCTTCAATGTTTTTCTCTCCCTCATAGCGCGGTATCATCAGATAGAAAATGAACACGGATAGACACATAGCCAGGCCAGAAAGATAGAAGAAAAGCCTGTCTATCACAGACGCGGCAAAATGCCACCTCTCTTTGTTTCGCACCACGTCGTTTTTCTCGATCACTTTACCGTGAATGTCGCTGATTTTTTCCGTCATTTCTTCAAGCCGTTCATCCATTGAGTCCTTTGGGCAACTTTGTTTGACCTGCACACGACTGTCGTTCAAGGAATTTGTACCACCTCCTCTACATTCCAGTAATCGATGACAAAACGTGTTCCGTATCTGAGCTTTTGATGAACTAGTCACGCTGCTGTTGTCTCGTTGCTCAGACGAATTGGAACTCATTTTCATCCTCAACAGCTTTGCCAGGCAGCCACATATCAACACTTCCACCCATGAGGGAATCTTTCTCTCCGGTTCACTGTAATGGTAAAACCTTAGCGTGACCGACGTTCCCATCAGACAGAAGGACACCTCAAACAGAATCACAATGAAAAACTTGCTTATCAATGGCAGGACCTCTGATGTTTTGGGAATGTTCTCGGTGAAGATCAACATGTAAACAGTCAGACCAAGCAAAAGTGTTATCACTAAAGCTATTCTTTCTCCAGAACCCGGAGGCAACGAGAAAGAAAACACTGTCAAAGTAGCCAGCAAAATACAGGGCAGGATCAAATTTTGAACGTAAAACAACGGTCGCCTGCGAACGTGGACACTGAATGTAATGTCAACGTAAGGATATTTGCAACAGCTGTATTGAACGACGTTTTTCGTGGCGTTCACCGAAACCAAAGTCCACTGGCCATTACGTGTGTACTTTTTGAGGTCAGCAGTATCGCTCTTAAGAGCCAGGTCCAGTTGTAGGTTGTTGTAGGTCCACGAACCGAACGTAAGTAGACAAATCTGCTCGTCAAATGGGAAGAACGTTATGTCAATCTTGCAGATGGATTTGATTTCCGTTGGCGCGAACCATTCGTTTCGACCATCGTGATGTAAGATAACTTTGGTGTCAAAGTTGTACATCTCTCCTCCGACGTCATTTATGCTGAAAGAACACGAAGAGGCTTAGAAAAGGACCATGAGATATAAGTCAGCTGTGCCTTTCTTAATAACCTATCACGTGACTGATTGATTGATTGGCTGACTGATTGACTGACTGATTGATTGACGAACGGACTGACTGACTGACTGACTGACTGACTGTGTTTTCACCGCCTGTGACTGACTAACTTACTGATTTACTGACTCACTGCCTGCCTGACGGACTGACTGTCACTGACTGATTGTGTTTTACCCGCATGTCTGACTGAATAGTTGAGTCGGACTGAACGACGGACAACCGGACCGACTGACTGGTTGATCGACAGACTAACGGACTGAATAAATATCCGAAAAATGCGGATGGGCGGACGGGCGACGGACGGACTGACTGATTGACTGATTGACCTACCGACAGACCGACCAACTAACGGACTAACTCAAGGACTGGATTGAGATGCTAAATGTGATGCGGATGAAAGAGTGGGCACTGCATCGCTTGGTTCATGGTCGGATGATGGTTAGCATAAAATGAATTGCTCGGAATGAAGAAACGTATTCATCATTAACGCCAATTCGTTCATTCTATCTGTAACTGCCGATTTCAAAAGGGTTTCTCTCTATGTAATCAGCATCAAATTTCTCCTTTACAATATCAATACTTTTGCAAGCAGACAGATAAAGAGAAAAATGAAAATAATCAACAAAGGGATGCTTCCTTCAGCTGATAGACCACCACGAAATTCTCAGAATTAACAGTCATCAAAATACATGGCCAGTATAAAGAGAATTGATAGTTTGAGCTTGAGGCTGAAAGGATTAGAAGAGCATACATGTCAAAGATAACAGAAGTGTTTTATTTCTTACTTGTTGTAAAGAAGAATGTCAGGTTTCCATACAATTTTAGGACTAAAGTTGATGGTTTTGATTCCACTAAACTCAGCTGGGTCCCAGGTAAGTCTGTTGTTGGTCCAAAACTAATGGATGACAAAAACAAAATGGCACGCACGCATAACACCCCAAAGCTAGGCTATGCTACAATCTTCGGTCAAATATAGTTGAAAACACCAAAGCCTAGAAATTATGATCATAATAATAACTCGGCATGAAGAGGATGAGTGAGTGAGTGATGTGTTCACACCCCCTTTCACCCTTTCAATGTTGGCAACTGGCAAAATGCACTCATGTACTAGTTTTAGCAATATTGAAGTGGGGAGGGGACTTAATACAGAGGGGGGCTTATACGGGGCAGGGGCATACTTTAAATCATAAATCAGCTGGCGCACATATATATGTGGGACACTGGTAATAATAATGTTTATTTCAGTTTAATAACACACCTCCACAAAAAAGTAACAAAAAGTAAATATGGTGGGAGGACAACACCAGACACACAGTTATCGTAAAAATAATCGTCTTCGTGTTCATGAATGGTCTTGTCGTTCCACCTTGGGAAGGGAGAGGGCTAATTAAAAGATTGAAGTTCTAGAATGGGCGTAATAAGCGTTTATTGTACATACGAAATAACAATTAAACAATACCTGTCTAACCCAAATATTGCTCGTCATGATTTGGTCTTTGCTATCCTGTAAGAGATAGCAAGATGTGATCAAAACGGCATTAGCCAGAGAGAGAAAAACCGACAAAGAATATAAACCAGAAGTCAATAGCTTACAGTATAAACGCGCCCAAGTGCATAGTTGAGTTATATAAGCATGCGGGAATTTTTAAGAACACGAGAGAAGTGCCTAGAGCCCGAGGGTGGGGGGGGGGGGGGGGGGGGGGGGGGTATTGAACAAAGTTTTATACGGGGAGGCTCCGCCCCGAGGTCCAAACCCTTACCCTTTTATATACCATTTTTGACTGAAAAGGTAACCCTTTAATATACCGCCTTCAATAGAAAATGGTACCCCTTTCACATACCTACAAATGAAACACTGCATCCCTTTTTACGACTTTTACTAACCTTTTCGCTTGAATAGCCCCTTAAAATATTGGATGAATCAGCCGTTAGGTGCGTCTGTTCGAGATATTTTGAAAGGCCCTTTTAAAAACCTGAAGTCGTGACAATTTTCCCTACCCTTTTCTATACTTCAACTCGTGAAATCCCCCCCCCCCCCCCCCCCCCCCCCCCGGACCTAGAGAGCCAAGTGCTTCTCGCACTTCTCGAGTGTTCTTAAAAATTCCCAAGTGCATTTTCGAGAACCAGATATTTCAACATTTCCCTGGGGAACATGCAAATCCCAGATCTGCCTCAGGGACGTGAGCAGGTCGGAATCGGTTGAATTACCGGACCGGCGCTAACCCGGAAGTCGAAAAAGAAGTCGTCCGAACAGCAATTATTCATTTGGCTCCCTCGCAATTCAACATGTTTTGTGTATTTTCCATTAAATTTTCTTTTAATTCCACCCAAATCAGGGTCAAGAAAGGACATATGACAAAACACTTATTGACTGCATTCGCCGAGACGGGCGAGAAAATCTTTCCGAAAGTCATGACCTTGAGCCAAAGATATTACAGATCGGCCCGTCCATTTGGTCAATAAGTACCTAATGCTAAGGTCAATAAGCACCTGATGATATTCTCTCCAAAGCCTAGATGAAAATACGCCGGTTGCTCAAACATTGCGACGATCATGTCGGAGGTATAAGTGGTATATTGACAAGTCCAACTGATTTTGTGTTTGAGATTAAGAAGATTAGCCTTTGATTTGTTTTGTTATCGATCTGTGCTCTTCCCATCCGCTAAGGAGATTAAAATAACTTAAAGCACTGTAATGTACACTGACTCACATGCTCCGTGGTGATAAATCTAAACGGTATTATAAAACTGATTTGTCCTGCCATCAAAGGTGAACACTACAAGCGATTCTCAATATGTTCAGTCTGCATCGCGCACGCTACTAGAACGATCCTTCAATTTCTGCCGAAGGTTAAGAAAATCATAAAATTTACATACTGGAAACAAGTCCATTAAAAACTTTGGTAAGTACTTTGGCTTTTTTTTATACGATATAAAGGAACTAATAACTAATCAGCGGTAAATTATGGGCGGCATGTAATTCATCTCAGTTTCTCTTAAGATAAGCTCAGACATTTTCGACAGTTTATACTCTACCAACCCGCAAAATGGGAGTCTGGGTAATTGTCGAGAGTCGAGAGTCGAGAGTAACATGGCGAGAGTCGAGACTGACATGTCGAGAGTCGATAAATAGTCAATAACTCTATCAATCGATAATTAATCAACTGATACATTAATGATGGTATTTCTCATTAAAGAAAAAGATGCAACCAATGATGAAATGTATTACGGATATAGTCCGAAATATCTTCGGACTTCCTCTGGAATTTTCGTAAGTCTTCGTCAATCTTCGGAATCGATCGGAAACAATCGGAAAATATTCGCGAATCCTCGTAAATGTTCGGAAAATTCTGCTGTTCTTTGTAAAAATTCTCAATCATTTTTGAAAATCCTCGTAGCCAAGTCTGAGTTGTTTTAGGGTGGCTTTTGTATACTAAACAAGACAATGCACGGGTACACGCAAACTTCAATAACTCATTTCACGGCACTCTAGCTTTTAAAAATGAAAAATAGACAGAATCTTTTCAGTAAAATAAACTATGATTTCAAAGGCCGATAGTAGCTGCTATCTAAAATAATTCCGCTAATCGGTTGTTGTCATAATTTTGTAGAGCTTCACTGTGTTAATTACAAGCTCCTAACGCCAAATAGTTGTACCTTTTTTGTCATCATACCTATTGTTGTTGCTATAACCTATTTAAAACTGAAATTTCTTCCAAGCAAAGCCGGGTGCGTGCGAAAGGGAAAGTGACTGGGTACTCTTATCGTAACAATGTCACCGGAAACACACGCACTACACAGTCACGCTAATCTCCATTTGCGGTATTTACGCTTATTTTATTTTTTATTTGAGCAAAGCGCAGCCTGGAGATCGCCTGGGACTTTAATTTATTGATTAATTATCGATTGATAGAGTTTATTGACGATTATCGACTCTCGACATGTCAGTCTCGACTCTCGACATGTTACTCTCGACTCTCGACATGTTACTCTCGACTCTCGACTCTCGACAATTACCCAGACTCGCAAAATGGATTTGTTTACTAAACTGATTAACTACTTTATATACACACTAAGTGATAAATGGCACCGGAAACCTGACATGGGCACCCAAACACTTGAAATGAGCATTTTTTAGGTCTTTATAAGGGGATATTTGCGTAAACTAACCTAACACAGTTTGGTCTCTTCGGTTTCTTTAGCTGAATATAAAAGCGGCAGAAATATTTAGGGAACGAAATCATATTAACCGAATTTAGGAGCTGGCCTTTTTCCGTACCCAAAGCGAGATTTGTGTAGTGATATCTCTCCGAAAAACAAGAGACATTAATCAGTTTCCCAATTACGAAAGTTCGAGGTAAGATTTCACTAAAAAAGGCCAGTTTTTTTTTTAAATCCGAATATCTGAGACAATTATAGCAGGGGCACCCAACGACCAATTTTCCTGTAGGTGTCGGAGCGTCGTTTTTACGTTATAACTGTGCTTTTTGGGCAGTTTAATGGCTTATTTTTAAATGCTAATAAAAATGTATCTGTTCGGATACGTTAGCTCAACTTTCAAACGTCAGAAAATTTTAGGGATTGAAATCTTATTACCCAAATTTATGAGCTGAATTTGCCTTTCCGAAAATCCTAGCTGACCTATTTTTGTACCCCAAAACGACATTTTTATCTCTCCGAAAACAAAAGGCATTAATTTTCCCATTTTCCATATTAAGAAAGTTCGAGATGACATTTCCCTAACCGAATATCTGAGGCGATTATAGGCCTTCCGAACAGATATTCCACCGAAACGATCCGTTGGGAGCCCTTGACCTGAGGTCTTTTCGTACGTGCGCATAAGTTTTATACCGTACTGAAGAGTAAAATACACGATGCACCTTGTTTAAAGAGGACAACGTTTGCTTTCAGTGAATACGGCGCAGCTACACCTGTGATAAGGACACTTGAGCGGCCTGGAAGTGAAATAGGTGCGTTGCCATTGATTATTATTTTACTTACTTGATTCGTATTATTGAATAAACATATCCTGAAAAATGGTTGAAATTATACGTGCAACCGAAAGCAAGATAGGATAGCACGATAGTTGAAACTGAAATTAAAGGGATGAAACATTAACGGGTGTTTCTGCCATGCATATTCTTGAACTGGACCGTTTCAGGAATTTGTAATACTCTCTCTGGGTATTCTATGCATTGGAAGTATTCTAAGAGCGAGAATTTGAACGTAAACGTAAATCAGGAAATGATAACGAGCTAGTGCACGCAATATAGCAATTAAAGTGAGCTGTTTTCGCCACTGAATACTAAAACCAGACTATCCACTAATTTGTATACTTCTCGCCTATTTTTATAGTCTCGTTCAATGGACTCATTGTTAATTTGCTTTCAATTTAAAAGAACGCACACGCACATTTTTTTAGTGCATAAAAGCTCTGCTCCTGCTACAATTTCCCATCTCAATGGACTTAACAAGTAGAAAATTATACTAACGAGAATTTAACTAACTCTTCCTTGTTGAATTGTTATTGAATTGTTACGTTGCTGTAGTTACAGATTAACAAATCTTTCTAGCTGCTGTATGCAGTATTTGTACAGCGCAAGCACTGTAAATATATTATATTTTTGCAATTTTTTTGCATTGCATAAATTTAATGGAAACGTACGTCCTGAACTGTAGTTCTCAGGAATGAGTAAAACTATTTCGGTAAACATGATGAATTTAGTCTGAATGCATCTACACTGAAACGTTAGAAAACCTATATAAAACTGTAACCATTTAATGAGCTCATTAATGTGGTAACTTTAAGCCTGGTTTTCACTAGCGACGCAAGCATAAGCGCAAAGGAACATAGGTAGACGCAGTAACGCATTGATTTGTCCTAAACAAAAGGCACTGATGGTCAACGCGTTACTGCGTCTGCGTATGTTGCTTGCGCTTGCGTCGCCAGTGAAAACCAGGCTTAACAATCATGATGCACTGAAAATGAGTGACTGCTCAGAAGGTCTGACATTTTCATCAGGGGCACAGTACAGTGGCAGACCTTGGTAGAGAGTATCAGACTCGAGGACTGACGCGAAAACTTGAAATGAATGGTAATTTTACTCGGGATGAACTCTCTATCAACACGTTTCTGATCTAATTATAACTGTGGTACCACAGCTGGCCCTACGTGCCTGAACAGTAAAACATGAAACTATGCAGGCCCGGTAAAACGCACGCAACATTTCAACGCAATATAAATGTTGCGCACAACATGTTGTACACATTTGGCCACCTTGTTGCAATATGTTGCAGCATGTTGGATGGTGTTGGATCAAGTTTTAAAATGTTCAAACATTTTCGTGCAACATTTTTAGATGTTGCACGATGTTGTACTCGTTTGGCCACGTGCCCGTGCGCCAACCCGCCACGTCATTTCCATAGAAACATACCGGCGTCAAAATGACGGCAATTTAAAATTCCCGGTATTTGTTTTCATTTCGACATCTCGCGGGGATAAGGCCATCACGAAACAGATAAGGTTTTTACCTTGTAGACAATTCCGAGAGAGATTCTTCTTTCACATACCTTTTTTAACAAAATAATCATATTTGCAACAATAGTGAATTTTTCGCTCGAAGTCGGAGCGCTCGTAAGTAAAACATGAACTCTGTGAGCTATGTTTTCGTCAAAAGCGCCAAAACAGCCGAGTATGCGCACACATTTTGCCGCTGTGCCCCGTGCAACATTGTTGCACCGGAGCATGCCCACTAGTTTGATTTGCTATTTGAAAGCATCATCCAACACACTGCAACATATTACAACAGAGTGGCCAAACGTATGTAACATGTTGTGCACAACAATATATGGCCGTTTTCACACTAGAGACTGGAAACTCGTCTTGACGGAAAACTCATCTGACTGGTTTCTCGTCCTAGTGTGAATTCGAGACGAGTCTAACTACTTGTCAATTTCACTTTGAAGCTGAGGCGCGGTTACCTTTCCTTATTTCTAAGACGAGTTATCCGTCACAGACGGGAAACTCGTCTTATTAGAAATCCGTCTAAAGTGACGGAAAATTAGACGGGTAAAATCAGACGAGTTACCCGTCTAAAATTATAACCGTCCCGTTTTCACGCTAGGACGGGAAACTCGTCCGAGACGGATAACCCGTCTCAGACGAGTTTCCCGTCTCTAGTGTGAAAACGGCCAATATTGAATAATTGCGCTATGTTGTGTTTAGCCTGCGAGCAGGCTCTCATTCGCGCGATGAGCGTGGAGCGCGATCGTGATCCTTAGTATTGCATTTCTCGTCCCACTCCCTCGCGCTCCGCGCTCGAACGTCACGCAATACTAAGGATCATGATCGCGCTCCGCGCTCATCGCGCGAATGAGAGCCTGCTCGCAGGCTATGTTGTGTTGAAATGTTGCGTGCGTTTGTTCCTTCACAACACGATCCAACAATGTTGTGCTATGCTGCGTTGAAATGTTGCGTGCGTTTGACCGGGCCTTGAAAACTGATCGAGACAAAGAAAGAAACATTTTTGCGGCACCTCGGCGCTCCTCCATTTGAGACAGAAGACATCACTGTTACGTGCGGTTTGAGCGCAGTTATAAGCCCATCCTGTGACAAACGAAAATTATCCTATCGGGACGGACCAGCTCAGAAGGTAAGAGTTTGATCATGACTATATAGGAAAAATTATGAAATTGCCTAAAAAATAATAGTAGAGCATTCGTGCCGAGCGAGATTGTGTCGAATGCTTCAAACAGTTAATTAATTAGGAGCACTTAATAGTTTGAACAACTACTCCTCTGGGGCTACTCTAGCTGGAAAAATGGGCTATTATTGATTTAACATTGAATGATAATTCTGGAGCTGTTAGATTGAAAAGTTATTTCAGATCTAATAAAAACATGTGCCTCTAACTCAAGAGCTTATAAATTGAGCTTAATTTTTTCTTTGAACAAATCCCATTCACCGGAAGCAGACACGAGGGACACACTCGTAAATATACATAAATCCCTCTTGAAATTCTTGATAGGTAAAGAGCTACTCTTCAGTTCATGGACAAATCTTAGATCTTGAAAAACAGAATACGTTTTCTAGTGGTCTATGTTTTAGAAAATTTGGATTATTGTAGTTTTATTTTAGATGTTCTTTCCAGTGAGTAAGATAAGTCACAAACACAATCCATCGAGTCAAACTATTCGAAACATGTAAACGATTCTACTGATTCTACTGGAAAATGGAACTATACAACGCGATTTGAAAAGTATCGGCGCCCTTGGATCAATTCAGTGGAGTAGCATCTACTGACTGAACTCAGAATATTATATACAATTCTAATGCTGGAACAATATCATACTCTTGTAAAACACGAATCACTCAGTTGAAGTTATGATGAGTTAATCTTGAGGTCTATGATGAATATAATCACGTAGTAAAGGCACGCCGAATTAAACACTGAACATATCTGTGATTACAGGGTATGATATCAACAGGGACTTGTATCTCTAGCCAGAATGTTTGTACCCGGGGGGGGGGGGGGGGGGGGGGGGGGGGGAGGCCGCTGGGAGACCAAAATGCTCAAAAACCATACCCTGTCCAGCGGCACGTACCTATATAGCTTATATAAGGGAGTACCTCCCCCCCCCGGGGGGGGGGGGGGGTCTATACCCCCATCTTCAACTTTTCCATGGAGGACCAGAACAAAACCAATCAATCAAAAAGTTTATAGTCGAAAAACGCGTTACTGAAATCTTTCTCCTCTTTCTCGATTCTAAGCCATCAGATCTACCGGATACTTGAAACAACTGTTTCGGATTTGAAGATTCTCTTTTGCAATTGATCATTTTGTTCACAGCAGGAGCTAGGAAGGGCTTAGTGCATGCAGGAATTTCAAACAATTGATAGGTCATTAAAACATATATCTCTCGAGGAAGAGGCTGGGAAGTGGGCCTTTCTAATTTTTGATCAAGTTTTGGCACGGAACGGAAATTTTCTTTCAAAAGTATGAATACACAAAATGTAAAGTTAGTCAGACTGAAAATTACTTTATTGGAAATAGTTTGCTTTTTTTTCTTCTTTCTAAACACGAAGGAATGAGGTGAAAAACGTTATTTTACTATTTTATTGAGTCTTGTTTGTATAACGTTTCTTTAATCCCTTTGTTTGTTCACACTACGAGAGCGCCAGTAGCGAAGAAAAAAAAATCGACGGCTTTGTTTTGATTCACACCAAAAGGCGCTCGTCGGGTTCACAGCAAAGTTCACAATTGCGAATGAAAGACAAGAACTGTTGTAACTATCTCTGCAGAATGATTTATAAACACCACCTGGACTACTTTAATTTATGCCACTTTAACAACAGGATTTAGCTACTTAAGGATAAGAGTAACTGGATAAATTTTCGGGGGATTAAACAACGTTTGGAGTGGTCAGCATGTGAAGTGGGTGTACTCATAATAATGTTCCTGCTTGAAGTTGACGATTTGAGAGAACAAAATAGCGATAACGAAGGCATTAATTATAAGCCATATTCACACAAAACCCTCTTATGGACACCCCCTAATACGGGCACTTCGTTATCACGGACATTGTTTTTGGTCCCTGCATGCGTAGCCTGAAGCAAGGAAATAGGAGTCGTCTGCACGCAGGCTATGCATGCGGAAAGCCCATTCAGTTTCTCTGTGGTGTCTGGACTGTACAAGCTATTTATCCAATCTAGATCCAATACTCGATTTTTGATTTTGAGAATTATTGGAACAATCCAGGTTCTTCTTCTTCTTTTTTTTTTGTTTCATTGCACGTTAATGCATCAGAAGAACGTAGAGTAAGTAAGTAGGTAAAATTACGGGAGTGGACTACATGCATTCTTCAGAAGCGAAGAGCGCAAGTGGTACGGATGAAATGAAGTGAAGTGGTTCATTCTAAACTCAAGGGTGTACCTGTATAAATACCTCATTAAGAACAACACTGAGTGATTTTATGAAGCAACTTATCAAGACAAGATAATTCCCTAATGAATATTATATTATCAAAAAATAAAGAGCCTATTATCTCAGTTCCTAATCAGTCGTTTAATAACTTTTGCATTTAACACGGGCGGTAAATGAAATCAGTATCACTGCATACGGTACAAGAAGTTTGATAGCTGACTGGTTTACACTTAGATATAGATCAGAACCAACGTATTTTCCACCAATTGCCTTGCCAATCACGGTTATAATTGCATGGTGAAACGACCACACCCTAGACTGCAAAACAGTCTCTCTTTTTCTCGAGATATTGTGCGCGACGCGCGAATTGAGAGGCGCGAATCGCCGATAATCCACGCGCGATCCCACTCGTAATTTCATGCTCGTTCCAGATCCTTCGGCCGCGTTCAGCCCGACACTCTCGCGCGAAAATACGGACTGTTTTGCAGTCTAACCACACCCTTAATTTTCTTGAATTTCAGTCATTCCTTAAATTCTGCAGAAACAAATTTATATTTTACAGAATCTAGAAGAAGTAAAGACGTATTGGTGTTAAAATGACGTTACTTGCATGAATATCTTTTGAAATTCACCATTCTACAATACTGCCCCAAAATGACCAAATTAGCCTCATGTCCCACCTTAAGATATATGCGAGCCATCGTTACGTATCATGCTGCGGCACAGAAACATTCCATACCGTATTTTACCACTAAGTTCGAACTATGTACTTGTACTCAACACAATTTATATAGCCAATTATTGTTAACAAACTTGTAACTTGTTTTCTGACTTTTCTCACAAGATCGATGGGAGCAATAATAATAATATGTCTTCCTGAATTTGTTTTGTAATGGACGACAATCGAGTATAACTTTGCAAAATCTCATCTCCTCTACACTTCAGTTTGTTGACATGTCTAAAGGAAAACAGTAGTTTCTCTGTCACATACACAATGTAAGAAAAACGCAATAGCTTTTCTCAGCAACCTAACGAAAAGATTAACAGACAAAAAGATGGCATCCATCAATTGTAACTGTATCACTAGACAGGAATGCCCCAGCACAGCTCTGAAACTCTAGAAACGCATTTTTGCAGAATAAAACTTTTCAACATGACAAAAAGGCAGCTGCACCCGAACTAGTTAAAGAAATCCCTATTAAATTTATGGGAAGAGAACTTGCTTAATTGAATTGTAAGCGATTATTACCAATTATGTATTTTTATCCCTTCAGGCACAATGACCCAATGATCAGAATCTATTTTCTCCTCAACTTGAATATCAATGCAACAACACGCAATACTGAGAGGAATAGATCACCGACACAAAAATAACAATTGCGATTAAAGTATTCCATCAGCCAGTAATGAAACAATATACCCAGGAAACAACAAAAGCTTTAACAAAGCGTGATTGAGTTACTTACCAGATCGACGCCATGTCAAACGTAACGATAACTGGTTTAGTGCGGTTTTGTGCTGGCAGAATTTGCTTTTCCTTTTGGTAGTTTCGCATGAGACGATGGACGAGTCTTAGTTCGGCATCTGCGCGTTTTCCCTGAGCTGAAGCACAATTTTAAGTGTTAGTTTATTTTAGTGTTATCACAGAAGAAGTAATCGAATGTAAATATAAGGCCAAAAAGTACACGAGATAATTTTGGAAGAACAAGCATCTGAACAAATCAAGTTAATTGTAAGAACTTTGAGAAAGATGATGCAACACCTTCATCAAATCCTAAATAAGTCATTCTAAATAAGAACTAACATCAGAAGCTTAACATAAGGCGATGTGATCACTTAAAGCTTTATCAAGGTTGCGATCGATTCTCTTTAATTTGCCTTCTTTAACTAATTTTTCAATGACTTTCAGACGTGTTAATCTGTTAAGAAACCAAAAAGGTTCGCTGTAAGTTTCCGAGACGCAATTTCGATCACCTTTGTACTCAAAAAGTCTTTCTATTCGCATGCTTGACTAAAGTCGCCAGCTCAAAATAGTTTTCAAAGCATGCTTCTCGTGCTCATATGGCGGGCAGATTTTCCTGCAAACCTGACATCATTCTCCCAAATATATACTACTCACACAGTTGGTGTTATTCTAACAACGTGTAAAACTCGAGACGACATAAACTATTAGAACGTTCTTCGCGCTGCAGTTTAAGGAGGATCCCTAATTTGTCGCAATTATAAAGGTATATATATACGGTCAAGGTGAGCGGCCATTAAACCTCAAAATATCATGTTGACAAATTACATGGTCTCCATACCTAAGCAAACAAGGCTTAACTTTAGTAGAGTTCCCAACAAAAACATACTGATGGAGAAGCGCCCTTTCATTCTGTCAGCACGGACAAATGCACAAAATCTTCTCGCTAATTGAAGGACTTTTCTGTGACTCGCTACTGGACTTGGCCGCCGGGGGCGCGACGCTAACAAAACGAGGCAAAACTGAAGAAGGCGAAGTTTCGGCTATTTTATCTTTTGGGTGATCTGGTAATTGAATAAGAACCTGTAAACTTTTGTATAATTTAAAGTGCACTTGGAGCAGTGGCGAGCAACGTAATCTAAAACTGTCGACAACATCTTGGCCGCTGTGATGACATCAGTCGATAACAAGAAATGCTACCCATTATATTTAGCATAGTTTACAAAATGACATAGGTGCTTCTTATAAACCACGCCATCGTACGGAAGGACTGCAAAGACCAGATGGGAAGCGAAGGGCACAGACTAAACAGGTACAAGGACTGGAAAATAGTTTTACTAGAGAATTAACAAGCACGGTAAGTGTGCCAGAATCCATTTCAATGTTCTTCAGAATGTACCGACTGCTCAGCTCAAACACCCGAAGGGATTCTAGTCCTTCTACTGAGACCATCTGATTGCAAACACTTTGACTATCTCTAATGGGAAGCCACGCTATGTTCTGCATAGAGAAACCTTTTTAAACTAACTATGTAGGTAATTCTTCTTTGTGTGGTCCAGTTTACCGGCTTGCATCATCACAAAGAAAGTTTGATTGAAAACAAAGGTCGTGTTCTATTGGGATCAACCGTTTCAACCGCAACCGGTTTACGGTTGAGGTTTCCCAATAGAACACTTTTCCAACCGTTTTCGGTTGAACCTAGTTTGGTGCCGGTTGAAAAAGTTGATCAACCAAACCAACCCTAAACGGTTTTTCCTCAATAGAACACTGAAAAACCCAACCGATCGAACCAACCTAAAACAGCTAGTTGATTCCAATAGAACACGACCAAATTCTTCTGCTTATCCGGTGGTGTGAATATTTGACCCAGCAGGTTTCCGCATCCACAAAAAAGCGAAAAACTGAAGAATTGATGCGAAGAAATTAAGGAAACATCATGCAGTCTTCACTCTCTGATAATTGAGACAGAGCCGAACGTAAGTAATTTATGTTGCTTATATATAACCAAAGCTGAACATCGTATTTTCACTACGCGAATGAACCCCCCGAGTGTAATTATGCGAGCATACAATTATCGTTAGTCTATTATTTTTTCCACTGATGATCGATCAGCTCTTGACTGGGCAAACGTCAAAAAAGCATGCGTCGGAATTAATTTTAATTGGAAAAAGAATATGTTCCCGACACAAACGTTTGGCGAAGACACCCTTATCTGTTACTTTTTGTTAAATATGGTTTCCTTTTCTCAGTAAACAAAAGTTTTGTTTACATATAGATTGATATTTAAATTGGGATTATTCGGGTAGTTTTGTTTTTAAAAGTAACACAAGGGAACATTGAGGCATTCCATCGTCAGTTTTAATCTATCAGTTTTTTGTTACGAGTCAATTATAATTCATTACCCGCTAAATTAACTTTTTGCTTTGATGCGATGCGTAGATAAATCAGATAAAGATGGAAGATCCCGTGTTTAGAAACACACGGTTTTGCAGAGCAATGTTTGACTTGAAGTGCGGCTTTCTTTAACTTCATGGAGATGACGTTTGCTTTACTTAAGGAGACATAATTTAAACTATGAAGGGTACATTAAGATAACAGGTTAAAAAGCAATTTCACGCCTTATCGCAGCGGAGTTTTTAGTTAGACATAGACATTCATATTTGAAGGGTTAAGTCAAAATTGCTGTGCAATGAAGCTAAGATTTCCCAGATGCGGCAAGAGGTTGACATAATCATGACGGTGTGTGTTTCCAAATAACTTTGTGATCTAATGCGTTCGTCCTTTGTTGGGTTGAAAGAAATCCAGACGGAATGCTATAAAATGGCCTGGAGTAATTGAAAGGGTTACAGTTCAATTAACCAATTCCGATTACGCATATCATTAATTCCGCATTGCATTCACCACTTCTAAAGTTTAAATTGTTGCCATATATCCGTATTATTGGACTTCTATTTTTAAATTGATCTCTTAGTCGTACCATATGTGCTGTTGTTTTTAATAGAAGATATAGGAAGAAGAAGAAAAAAGAAACTTTGGACAACTTTATTGTCTATCTCTCCCAGTCTTGGCTGTATTTCTCATCTGATTTTGTGTATTGCATACCTGTAGTTTTTTCTTTGTGGTTCACCTGTTTGTACATATGTTTTGCCCTTTGCTCGAACACAAAACCATACACAATGTGGCAATGCTCTGATGGATTGTGATGTTCATAAGAAGCCGCCTTCAGTCATATAGACGACGGCTTCAACCATAATCTAATGAAGTAGTTTTGCATGTGAACGCATGAAGCATATTTTATCACTGAGATAGGAACCTCTACCGGGAGAAAGCCGGCTTGACGAAGTCCAAATGGAACTAGTACTTGGTTTTTCATCACAAATCGCAGTCACGTTACTGGCATAACCTTATGCCCCTAACGGTGACCAGCACCTTATTTCGTCTCAAAATATTCCCCCAACAGTAAACTCCTTCCAGTTATAAACCACACATACAAGCACTTCCCTCTTCCTATCCTCTTCCCGACCCTTTAGATAAAAGTTACACGAAATGTAGAGGTGGCTGCAATACAGATAATGAGCGACAGCTGTTTTCCGATCATGGTATGACTGTTACGGGACATTACCCAACAACGTTTTGGAAATATGTCAATTCCAAAAGAAAAGAAAAAAAAAGGTAATTCACATGTATATTATCACCTTAAATGGTAATTCAAATTTACATTATCACATTCTCACTGTTGACCTGCTCGCAGTGCCGGGCTAATCCAGCGCAGTTGGTGTCTGGAAAGCATTTGTACTGGTATCGTTAGGTCATGGATTGAAATCGCGTTCAATCCACAGATTTTTCCAGGCTTTCTTCGCAACTGCTTCAGTCGTTTTAAAAACAACTGACAAGGTCACTTCACTTGTACTGCGTTTATCTGCAGTTGGAAGATATGATTTATTTCATGAAATATTAACACAAAAACGTGAAAAAGATCAGCGATGTTCAGGATGTTGTTACATTTCAAGATTGTTTGATTCTATTTGCTTTCACTGAAAGTGAGTTGGCTAGGTCTACTTCACTCATCTGTTTTTGGACCTGTGATGTGACCTCCTGTTTTTGGCAAGGCTTTACTGAATGAATGGCTAGTCAATAGAAAAGAGTGCTTAGATCCGCTTTACCTCTCACCGTCTTTAGTAATTAGACTAAAACCCAACATTTTACAGCACAAACGTCTAAATTTCTTCTTCTTAGTCGCCAGATTATATATTTGGACTTGTAAAACACGCAGCAATTGTCCCAAAATCGAAAACGTTTCACTATTCTTCTCACATTACTCTCACACTTAACTATAATATACTTTACGAAGAAAACCGTGCATAAGATAACTTACTTCTTTTTTCCTCCTCATACTTTAAAAAATGTACCTTGTATAGCTTTTTTTCAGGGAAATTGTATGTGTATTTGTTATTTCTGTTTTTATGTAAATATCTACCGTAACTTTTTTTTTCAATATAATGTAATGTAAAGTAATGTAATTTCAGGCGAATGTTTTTGGAATGCGAATTAATTAATGTAGATAGATCGGCAAACTAGTTTCTTTAGTGTATGTAACTTGTTTTGTGTTTAATTAATTAAAATAAATAAATAAAATAAAAAAAGGTCTACTCCAGCCTCGCTCCCAGGGTCTACTCCGCTTTCAAGATGGCGGCTGGGCGCGGTGAAGACCCTGGGACACGTTGGCGAAATACTCCACGAATCGTGGATTATTTTATCACGTGACACACGATCGAAACTCGTTTTCTCTACACTTGACCAACGGTCCTGGGATCAAATATCAAATATCACTTATTTAGGAAGATCGAAAGCGACTCTGCTCGAACCGAATCCGTCTCTTCTCGTTGCAATACAGTAAGCGTTTAAATTGAACCTACTTTAACGCAACTTTTACACACACACCAAAAGAAACTAACTGGCAGCATGGGCCCTATTTAAGAAACGTGGCGATATTCACGGTTCTTTTGTAAATCATCGAAAGTTATCGCGACAACGGCTTTCCTGAAGTCCTTCCGAACATTAAAATATTCCACACCTTGATTTAGTACGGTAAGACCTGAGCTGAGCGAGCGAAGACCATGTGGAGTTATGACGTGTTATTTGGAGTACAAGATCCCTTTTAACCTTGACCGCTGACCAATATTTTGTCGATGGTCAAATGCCCGACCGTCCGGGCTTCAGCTGTTCGAGTCAAATTCCCCGCTATCTATCTGGAGCAGAATAGGGGTCAAATGCCCGGGGGAGGGGGGGGGGGGATGATCGCGCTTGCAATTGACTGATACCAGAGGTCTATAACTAGAGGTTTCCATCTCTGGTATTGGGCCTTGGCCCATCAGATTCGGAGTTAGGCTATTTTTAGACATTTTTTCGCGCGAAACGCAGCAGCCAATCACGTTGAAGTTGAACCATCTTTAAAATGATATGCGAGCGCACGCAAAGACAGAAACTTTGGCCAAGGAAAAAGCGAAAAGCGTCACAGCAGAATGTAATAATTGTTTAAATACTTCACTAAATTTAGGTCAAACTTCGGTATATACTTTTTGTAAAACTATAAATCGACTGAGTGATTTTTCAGTTCAATCTAAATGAAGCATGATTTGTATGAATTCGGCGGCAAAACTTCTGGCGGACTGGCGGCTGTCCAGTTGGCAAGTTGAATGAAAAGTGTTCTCCGCGGATTTAAAATCTTCGCTCAATCTCTCTCCAAAGTTTCGTATATTCTGGAAAATTGTGCCGATGGTTTAGCTTAACATGGGAAGATTCGAAATAATTGTGGAGCTGAACATTATATTCATTTTACAAGTTGAACGGACAGCTATACGCATCCGAAGGTTTCACTTGTTTACATTATACGGCGGGCAAAACTTGCGCGACTACAGAATTTAATAAGCTTAAACTAAATTGTGTTGAAACGAACTGAGCTTAAAATCAAGTTCATTGAAGTAAAAGAAACAAAGGAAACCCTCAATATCTACATGGATGGAAAGAAAGAGAGTGGTCTTCGAAGAGAATTTCACTGTGAAGTGATCTGACCGTCACGAACGCTTGACGAACTGCCGTGGATTATTTATTGTGCTGATTGTAAAAACTTAATTCAGCTGGAATTGACAAGCCTCTTCGAAATACAAGGTAACAATACTGAATAGACTAAGCTTAAACTTGTGTTGTAAACAGGCTTTCATTCTTTGGACGAATTAATTAAGTTATATGTCCGCGGTTTTCGGATCTGATCTTCCCGTAAACTAATTTCAGGCTGCCTTTAGTGCTCTTTCAGTCGCATTAGTTGTACATTTACAGGAATTTCCCATTAAATATTTCGTTCCAAACTTCGTGCATTATTTAGTAGAATTAACTTTTGTTTGATTTAGAAGGGCCAAGGTTTTTTTACTAATAATTTTTAGCCATCTTTTCAAATTTTACTGTCAACCGTCTTGAACAAAAATTGTCGAGCTAGCGCGTTCAGTGACCATATTTGTCAGGCATGGTGCGTGATTGGCTGCTGGTTTCGCGCGAAAAAATGTCTAAAAATAGCCTAACTCCGAATCTGATGGGCCGCGCGCAATGCTAGATGGAAACCTCTAGTTATAGACCTCTGCTGATACATAATAATAATGGTACTAGATGCCGTTGCTGAAATACTCTAAATACTTCAGGAAAATCTTGAGTTACTTTTAAGGTAAAGAACTGCTCTGTCGTCAGTAAATCTTAGATCTGAGTGAGTAAGATAATTCACAACAACAACAACAACAACAACAAGATATAAGATAATCACAACAACAATCCATCGAGTCACACTGTTCAAAACATGTAAAGGATTGTAGGATGAAAGGATTTCCTTTACGGAGCAACTGAGAAACAATAAAAGGCTGTTGTTGAACTGAAATGCCACTTTTAGATGAAGGGTCCTGAAGGGATAAAATGGGAACTGGGATTTGCCTATTTTTCATTGGGAAAATGGGATTTGGGTCCCTGGGACCAAAGGCAGACCATCCTATGTTTGAGGAGGAGGCCGAATTTTTAATCTCGCCAAAAAACGTCTTAAACAGCCCGGGATGACAAAATAACAGCACACATGACTCAATTAACATATATTTTAAACTTTATTGAACAATACAGATCAAGTTGACTCTTAAATCGAAACTAGTGAACCAAATCTCAACCGTCACAGTAAGTCTGTAGTTCGTGACCTGAATAATGTAAACACTGACCACTCAAACATAGGATGGTCTGCCTGTGCTGGGACTGGTATTTGGGGCAGAATTTTGCTGCTGGGAATGGGATTTGGACAAGCATTAGGCTGGGAAAATTGGATTTATAGCCGCCCCATACCCTCTCCTTCAGGGTCTTCTAGATGGAGATCATGGAATAAGGAATGAGGTGCGCAGCGCAACGGCCGAAAGAGCGGGTTGGCGGCAGAGCATAGAGGCCTTATGTGCCACTTGCTTGGTACGACTAGGTGAAGATGTCATGTCGAACTGAAAGACCACCACGCTGTCACGTTTGTTTATTCCAAAGTATAACTACAGTGTCATTTGATGAGAAACGTTCGCCCTTGGCCCAAAAGGGACATCATCATCAATCCTCTTCATTTCCAATACTCATAATACCCATAAGTAACGATACAGTTCTATTGTGCACATGCAAATTTTTCAAGTGTTCGCGAAGTACGTTACTCTCGAGCTGTTCTTGGATTTAATCACGTAAACGCACATGGAATTTAAAAGCTGCGATTGAAAAAGCAAGATAACAACGGGCATACAGACACTATGTCTACAACTGACCCCCATATTCAGCTGCGGACCAGAACTAAACGATCATAAAACTTTATCTTCGCAAAACGCGTCACTGAAATCGCTTTCTATTCTTCTTTCCCGATAGTGACATCGATATCAAACAAATGTTTCACATTTTGTCAAATGGCATTTGAAGTCTTTGAAGATTCTTATCTGACAATTGATCATTTAGTTCACTGCAGGTAGAGTTTGGTGCAGCAGGAAAATTCAGACAACTGATATGTCATGTAAGCAAGCAGTTCTTTGAGCCGAAGAACAAAGTGCGCCCGCTTTCTAGAGAATTTCGACCTGAAACGGAAATTTCTTTCAAACGTCTGAATACAGCCAAGGGTTATCAGTCAGTATTGGAAATGGGTTTTAATTTGTTTGTTTTTCTTTCTTTGCAAAAGGTGGTAAACGTTAATTATACAAAGGAATTAAAATTCCTTTGTTTGTCAGCCATGGTTTGTTTGTTTGTTTTTCTTTCTAGACAAGACGGAATGAGGTGATAAACGTTGACTGAGGTTTGTTTATAAAATTCCTTTGTTTGTCAGCCAGGGTGTGGTTTGTTTGTTTGTTTGTTTGTTTGTTTTTCTTTCTAGACAAGACGGAAATGAGGTGGTAAACATTAATTAACCGAGGAGGCTTGTTTACATAACGTTTTTTCAACTTATACTATGTTCGTCAGTTTATACTACTCCCGGGATACTACTGCACAAGAGCATCAAGGATTAAAGGTTTCAAAGTTTTGTTTTGATTGATATCACAAGTTACTCTTTCGAGATCGTATTGGTAATTGCTGTTTGACAAGTCAGTTCAAGTTCACGTACACTGAAACAAATAGAAAGATATATCGTCCCTCACGTATGCACGAATACAGCGATGAATACTGACAGATTAAAGGATAATATTCAGTAAGATAAGAGTAACTGGATAAAATTGCGGGGGTTTAAACAAAGTCTAGAGTGCTAGTAGTCAGCATGTGAAGTGTGGGGTGTATCGCAATACTGTTCCTGCTGGAAGTTGACGATTAAAAGAACAAAGGTATTGCGCCATATACGTGCTAATCATCCAATTCAGTACCAAATACCTTTTACAGAATCAAACAGTAAAACTCTTCAGAATTATAAAGGTAAACACAAGTTGCCGGAGGTTTCATCTCTCTAGCCCAGTGATCAGAGATTTCACATTCTAATTTTCGAATTAATCCTAGAAATATTCACGCAAAGATTGTCCACATTTGCAACATTTTTACATGTACACTGTGCTATCTTTGCCTACAGATTGTTCTAGATATATCGTCATGTGTTGATCGCGGTCTCAAGGTTACTGGGGTTATCATGTCACGTGTAGAGCGTGGTCGCATAGCTATAGTGGTTTCACGAACGGCTGCAACCATAAAATACCGAAAAAGTGGATTGACTGGATTATAAAGATGCGAAAACAAGAAATCTACAGTTAGTGTGCAGACCAAATCCACAGTTGATTTTCTCACAACTAAATGGATTTAAGTCAGTTTTGTTATCGAGCATTTTGCACTGAGTGTATAGGAAAACAATGATCAGATTGTGATATCTCTGTAGAATAATCAAGGCTCTGGGCTAGTGTTATCAGCCTTAGCCTTCGGCTTCGACTGATAATAACTACCTCGCCCTTGATTGACTTGATTATTCTGGAGGTCAAAACATCTCATCCAAAAAAAGCTCATCCGGTTATTGCATGGTTATAAGTCATCGGATGATAAATATTCCCTTGACTCGGGCTGTTGGTCTTTAATAAATTTAGAATTTCAATAAATTTAGAAAAAAACATTATCGAATCTGATTGACTAAGTGAAATGTCTGATGAATTTAGTTAGTTAAAAATCTTCATTGTGACTTGGAGTATCGCTACTGTCCTGGATGGAATGCTAGGCCATCACAGGTTACCCCCAAACATTTTACCCATTTATAAGTACGGAGACTAGGACTACTGCAAAGCTGATACAACGTGTGTTACATTTAATTTACAATATTTAGGTTGGCCAGACGAGCCTTCTTCAGGTTGTAGAGTGTTACTGAATAAAAACATAGATATACGTACATAGTAACAAAACTATACAAAAATGTAGACTAGATCGAATGTCAATACGTTTGTTCGTGCCATTAGGTTCTCTGAGAGTTTTGGCTTTATCTACGGCTTATGGTCACCATAAGCCTTTATCTACTGATAAGATGCGATTCCCTGGCTTAAGGAATTGAATCACGCGAGGAGTGAATTATTTCTAGTGGAATTAGTTGTATGTCAGTATCAGTGGTTGGGATTCAGTAGAAAGATGTTCGGAAACAGTAGTTGGTTTAGATGTTCACGTTTGTCAACTGAACGTCGGTGTTCGTTAAATGTGTAGGCGTCGCTTAGAAATTGCAAGTGTGGCAGCGATGACATTGTATCATGTAAATGAGGTTTTTAATGTTACAGGTTATGTGTGAAGTGATCAGTGGCACGGGTTTAGCCAGTGGAATAAAAAGTGTAATGCTTAAGGCCGTTAGTAATATATTAAAAGTGCAAGAAGCACAATCTTGCAGACAGCGAAAAAAGCCTGGTGGTAAATTAGTGTTATTAGAGGCGTTATGTGGTAATCAGGTCGCGAAGGTTATTGCTACGTCTCTAAGCAACAAAAGGTGGGCGATAAAAAACATTCTGCAGTGACGTCGGAGGAAAGTAATATTAAAATGTTTGCGTATAGGATAGTAGAGATGCGAAGAAGTGCTGGGTTATACGTGTAGTTTGTAAGGCGTCGGTATGAGAAATGATTAACTAAAAGATCTTCGAAGTAATGAAAACATCTTGTCGTAATTACATTATAAATCGTCCTGCGAGCAAAGCTTTCTTTAACACTTAACTTCCCTTCAGACGGGAAGTCAAAGAGTTAACGAAGTCTCTCCTCGCAAAGGTGATGATAAGTATTTAATTCCCCTAACTACCAAATTTGATATCTTCTCTCTCGTTCAATTTGGTAGTCTGCGGAATTCAGTATTTGCCGAATTGGACATCGTCGTAGTATTATCACATAATTATTACTAAGAAACTGAAAAGTTCGAAGAAGTTTCAAATGTATTGTGTAGCTGTGAGAAAAAAAGATTTCAGGAATTTTTTGCAGTATTTCTGTCTCTCCCTCTTGGTAAAAAATTAATTTTACAATAACTGTAGAGATTCTCGCGAGCTCATAGGCTAATTTTTATGGTCAGTAAGATGACAGACACATAAAGCTCATTTTGTTATTGTAAAAAAATAAATGGACGTCAGTTTTTATGCGTCTGTCCTGTTATATTGATCATGAATTTCGTCATAACATTGTCAAAGTAGTCTGCGGATCCACTCGGCTTCGCCTCGTGGATCCACAGTTACTTTGACAATGTTATGACGCAATTCATGATCAATATAACAGGACAGACGCATAAAACACTGACGTCAATTTGTTAAATGGAAATTGAATATTCTACGCCCATTTATTGCTCATTATGCTCATATCATCATTGGCACACATCTCTGTGGCACACATGGTTGGAGTAAATCTAACAACGGGTTTCAACTCGACAAAAGTAACTATATACGCCGCTTTTTTTTTGCTTTTTTTAGTAAGTAAAGACTTTATTGAGTATTATGATTACTTATGCTACTTTATACAATTGGATGCTCTACTTACAATTTAATTCCTTACATTACATACAATACGATACTTACATTACTTACAATACGGTACAAAAGAAAGAACACTACTTACAATACATACTACAATACTATTACAATGCGGCAATTTACAAAACTCTTACATGATTCCTTTCGCTATTACACACAACAATTTTTACTACTATTATACTCAAGATCAGCGGCTTTACACTGACTGTGATTTCTTTATATATGGCTGAAGGGAAGTTGAACGCTAATTAAAAGATATAAGGTCAGAGTGAGTGGGCATTAAACATTGACGAATTAGACAGCTCTCTATCTCGAAGTATCTACAAGCCTACGTAAGCATGGCTTGACTTTTTAATTTAGTAGAATACCGGATGAACAAAAGCTTATGACAAAGCAGCCTTTTATTCTGTCAGCGAAAACCAACATGGCAAATCTTCGAGTTGATCGAAGTAAATTTCCGAAACGCGATGTTAGAGAAATTAGGCAGGGAAGACGCAGACTTGCCTTATGTACAGGATTATATTTATGCCTGTAAATGGTCTGAAACAATGCCTAGTTTACACGAGAAAAGAAAAAAAATGTATATCTTCAATGGCACTGAAATAGAAAACTGTAGTCTATTTAAGTATTCCACCTGTCGCTTTAGTTTTAGCAAAATTTAAATGTAACGTATAAGATTTTAATCAATGAATTACTTCGCCATAATAACTATAATAATCCAATGTAAACATTGGTATTAATCATAATGTATTGTCCCTTCTCTATTTTTCCTTTTTCTTTATTTTCTGGCTTTAATGTATCATTACGTTCATTGTAATTGCTGTATTGTAATAAATTGTCGTTTTGAACTTCAATAAAGCTTTTGTAAAAAAAAAGAATAGCTGCTTTGCTGAAGGGAAGTTGAACGCTCATTAAAAGATATAAGGTCACGGCGAGTGGGTATTAAATGTTTGCCAAATTAGACAGTTCTCTATCTCCACTGGCGTGCATTATCTTCATTACTAGAACACCGGATGAACAAAAAATAAGCTTATGGCAGGCAAAGCGGCCTTTTATTCTGTCAACGAAAACCAACATGTCAAATCTTCGAGTTAGTCGAATTAACTTTCTGTGGAACGCTACTAGACCAGGCCGAAGCGCAATGATAGAGAAATTATTAAACGGGGACAAAACTACAGAAGACGAGAAATGTTGCCATACTTTTTTCCATCGCGTGATCTTGGCATTGAGGACCCATTGAGTAAAAACTTTAAACGCAAGCTAATTAGCTCACTTGGAAAATCGAAATTTGAAACGGTCGTGATGACATCATCCGATAACTACTCTCCATATTTGGCATAGTTTAGAAAATGACATAGTTCTTATAAACCACACCGTCGGTCGCAAGCACTACAAAGCGACAGAAACTAGGAAGCCAGCGGATTAGAACGGAGCAAGGATGGTGCAGTAGTGTGATTAGAGCAATACTGAGTAGCAAGGTAAGTGCATATGTTAGAAACTGTTACAATGCTCTCAGTTTAGAATATACATGTACCACAGGTATAGGCTTAGCGAACGCTCAAACAACACCCATGTCGAAAAAGCTTTTGGGACCACCTAATCGCAAAACACCTTGATTCAACTTCCCTATCTGTTTGGCATTCATTGTGGTTAGGATTGAAAAGCCTTGTTAAACAAGCATCTACGGTCGTCAGTCCTCTTGGACGCTGGCCTTTTCTTCAGCATGTGTGGTTCTTAGATCATCATAACGAAATTTCGATTATGTACAATCAAATACTTCTATTTATATCCGGTGTGTGTGTTTGACATGGGATTTCATTTCCTAACAAAGTGAAAACAAGGATTTTTACAAGACGAAACATCATGGATAATCGAGACAGCCATTTCTGCGGCTTACGTGACCAGAACCGTTATAAATGGGCCGACATTTTCTTGCATATCATCAAGGGGGTATTGTCACTACTAGTGAACTCGACCAGAGACACTTCCTCGGTGGGAGTAGGAAACCATAAGCAGGAAACCACAAGCAGCAGAGGCTTTGCATGACACTCGCCATTAAGCCGATATCGTAGTTGATCGGATAATTGCTTGAGCAAACGCCAAAATACCATGCGTCCAAATTAATCAAAAAGAATATATTGATGTCTGACGAAAACGTCTGGTTTAAAGATGGTATTCCTGTCTATTTTTGAAAAGGAATTTCTTTTTCTGGGCGACTGAGAAAGGTTTTTGTTTTCGGTTGGGATTAAGCTATTTTGTACTAAGTAATATGAGCAAAACTGATGCCTAAAATGAAGAGATAAAAGGTTATATTCATTTAAAACTGAATTCAAAGGTACAAAAGTTCGCCGACAGTTCATTTAGTACTTTTCATTTTACTGAATCAATCATTATAGTTTCAGGTCACTTTTTAATTTATCTGTTCTCAAGTGATACGCAAACATAACAAGTAACAAGACAATCTCTTGTTCACAAACATATTAAGTGGTCTAAGAAAAAAATGATTTAAGAACTTTCACAGTACCAAAATTACGCCAAACGATCCTAAAATACGTCGAACTGTCGCTTGGTTTGCGGATGGAAACTTAACGTAACATAAACTGTAGACAGAAATAACAGGTTAATTAAGGCACTGCAATAATTTCTCGCGTTATCGCGTATCGGAGTTCACTGTACCGTAGACAAAGGTTCTAGACATCGATACCCGTGTTAAGTTACCAATTGATTTTTAAGGGTTAAGTAAACATTAATAAAGAAGCTGTTATGTTAACAAAGATTTCCCATCCGTTGTGTGGAAGAGTAGGAGGGAAGTTGTGCGCACGTTCCTTTGTGGGTTACGAGGAATGCCGATGCTGGAGTACTGAATAAAACGCCCTTTATTCAAAGGGTGACAGTTCAATGATGAACCAATTCCAATTTCATGAAATGACCAATAAATCAATTGTTGCCATCCGTTTTATTGGATTGTTCTGTGGCGCATTTAAATTGTCCCTTCCTTATTATGAACCAAATGTCGACATTAACCCCTTCACACGAGCTAAACTGTTTATATGACCAGTATGTCTAGGAAACCCTAAATGTGAACTGTGAGTAAAACAATTACAGGCCAATACGAACGAATTTATAACTGGAGGGGACCAAATGTGAACATTGATGCAATTGTCATACCGCACGGACTTACCATATAGCAAGAGAGGACTCTTGCATGTAGTTATTTTAATAACTTCAATTCCAAATTAAAATTTGGAATTGAGAAACTTCGTACATACTTCAGGGGCATCCAACGGATCGTTTCGGTGGAATATCTGTTCGGAAGGCCTGTAATTGCCTCAGATATTCGGTTAGGGAAATATCATCTCGAACTTTCAAAATATGGGAAAATTAATGCCTGTTGTTTTCGGTGAGATAAAAATGTCGTTTTGACTGAGTACAAAAAAAGTCAGCTAGGATTTTCGGAAAGGCAAAAGCAGCTCATAAATTCGGATAATAAGATTTCAATTCCTAAAATTTTCGGAAGTCTGAAAGTTCAGCTAGCGTATCCGAACAGATACATTTTTCTTAGCGTTTAAAAATAAGCCATTAAACTGCACAAAAAGCACAGTTATAACGTAAGAATGACGTGCCGACACCTACAGGAAAATGTTTTCGTTAGGTGCCCCTGATATTTTCTTTATGTGCTGCTATAATAACGTCACATCACCAACATCCATAATAGTGTCGTGGTTTTCAGGTTTCTTTTGATTCACAAAAAGTGTTTCGAACTTTATATAATTTTTCACAAGCAATGCATGGCTTACAATTTTGAGAGCAGTTTACAATGACTTTACAAAGACATCATGTGACTTTTAATCATTACCATTAGCATGGATTGAGTGACTCACTGAACACTGTGGAATGAAAACAAAGCTTGGAAGATCATTCCAAGTTATTTCTTTGAAAACATATGGAAGCCAAACTTCCTCAGGTCAAGTGTAACTATGAAGTGTAACTTTAGACCATACAAAATAACAAATTCGCTATCAGCAAATATTTGTGGCTTTCTAGATTTAGCACGCTTGTCTTGATGTGACAACGAACAGGATTTCATCATTTTACTTAAAGGAACATCATTAGAAGGCGACACAATATTTTGCAATCAGTGTTGTTTGACTTGTTTCGGCAAGCTGTAAACGTAATACATGATGTCATTCATCATTCAGTTTTAATGGAAAATTCATGACCTATTAGATATTAAAAAAATATCTCAGTGAAATTTCATGGACAATCAACAGTTCCTAATTACAACACTTTATATCAGGTCAAGCGAGCAGATGAAACTCGTGGATACACGAAGCCGTTGATTAAATATGGCTGCCATTGAGTTATTCCCATCATTAGGCTGAAATGAAATGCAATTTAAACTCACTGTTACTGGTTACATGTATTATAATCATCACGACTCACAGCTGCACTTAGATGATTTGCCCTAGAGCAAGCTTTTTACCATCGCTACAACTTCCAGAATATGAACTCTGAATATATTGCATCGAATATTGACTCTGGAGATGACTTCCGCTCAGGTTGTCTAAACGTCAGTCATCAACAACAGTCCTTTTCAGGCCTGTCCTCACTTGGACGATCACACTATATTCGAGAATATTGTTGCAAATTAATCCACAAAATCACCATAGAAAGTACATGAATGTGCAATTACTGTGGTTTTCCTGACTAAATGGTTCACACTTTCATTGAGTGCCACCATTTAAAGCCTGAAGCCTAAAATGCCAATTTTCACCTCAACTGAACCCTGTTTGGCATATCACCCGATGCAATTTGGCATGCATATTACCCATTACGAAAACTAAACTGTAGACTTTCTCAAAGTCCTCCGTCGTTCTCGTTTCCGGTCTGGGAGTAGCTCCCGGCGAAAAGGACTTTTATCACTTGCAGCGCGCCAAATTTACAAGCGGAATTTTCCTCCAGTGGTGTTTTTTTCGCTCAATTTTCCGCGGTTCGCACTTGTTTTTTCGTTCCCCGGCAGAAAATTCCCGAGCTTGACTTGTGAGCAAGTCCAACTAAACTGTTGCTTACTGTTTATCAAGTATGATTTTTTTTTTACCAAAAAGTAAATAAAATGTAAAGCAGTCTTTGTGCGTGCATCAAAATTCGAATACTAAATTTGAACTTGAAAAACTCGCACAAGCATAAGGAGAAGAATGGAGACAGCATCCAATGAATTAGCGTTTCTTTTAATCACCTGTTCTTTGTTTGGAATTATAGAAGTCAATTTATAATCAGCAAGCTGTATAAAGTACAGCGGCCGGAGGCGGAGGACAGCTAGCATATTTTAGTCAAAATGTAGAAGTTATTGTTTATTTAATATTGTAGTGTTGCAGGTGCAAAAAGCGTTTTTACTATTCTTCTATATTACTGTATTTTGTAATAACTAAAGGACGAAAAATGTGACTGCATGCTATGGTTTTTAACCTTCTTAGCTTTTACACTGATTAAATATAAGATTCTCTGACAAATTAGAGCTAAGATGTTTTACTCTCGACCAATCAGAAGAAAAAAACAGTAATCAGTCAACATAATTTACCATGCGCGAGGTTTTCTCCCTATGGGTACGCTGATACGAATGGCGGAGTATAGTCCTAATTTTACCCGGGTTGCTTGTTGTTGGTTTCTTCTGGCTTGTTCAGTGATGTTTGTCACTGTTGTTCTTAGAAGGTATGTATTCCACGTAAAGCTCTCTTTTCAAGTAGCTTGTTAATATTAGTTGTGTTTAGATTACGTTATACCTTCATTTTGACGTTTTGGATCGTGCAGCTGCTCACGAAGTCCTCGTTTAGTTGTGGCGAAATAATAATAATTCGTAGATGACCAAACTGACTCTTAAACCTCCGAGAATAGAGTTGTGGTTCATTCGTGTTGAAGTTTTAAACGAGAAGCCGCAAGCAAGGATCATGTTTATTACGTCTGGTGTTTTAGACCTTTGTTTATCAAATATCTTCACTATAAGGCAATACAAGGACAAAATAACTATAAAATAGAAATACATAATAATCAACCGGCTTAGGATCTATTTGTAAAACATCACTGCAATGACCAATAATATTCTCGTTGTGTCTAATCAGATTCAATTGATAAACTCATAACATAAAGTGCTGTCGGAAATGAAGCGACATTCTAAATGTTTTGTAACAATTTCTCGTTTACAATTTTAAGAAGTTGCTCAAAACACCTGCATGTCCATGGCTATAGCAGAAGACATCTACAAAAGTATGGTATGGGGTATGATCGACATTTAATCAAATATGAAATTGTTGAAGTGTTTGATGACTCGCCCCAATAGAGTTCTTGCTGAATTGTGCACGAACATAGCAGGTTGTCCCTCGTTTTGTAATTATTAGCATTTACCAAGGCAACGAGTGTCGGTAAACTCACAATCTTATTAGCTTCGTAGCTGACAAATGTGAAGAATGAGTTCACAAAGAAAAATACCTAGGAAATTAATTTTATCTACCAACTTCATAATTTATCCATCTAAAATCATCGCGATAGCCAGCTAACAGTCGGTAAAAAATTACCCTCTAGCTCGTAGTCCAACTGTTTTATTTGAAATTGGGTATGTATGTGGGATGAGGCTTGCAAAAGACAAAACAGATTAGCGACACACGCTGTGAGCATGGTACTAGCTATGGCCATAGGTTACCCATGCAAACGTACACGTCTTGCTGATATCACCAAAATATAGGCACCAGCGCTTTAAGGCAACCTACTAAGGACGACAGCAGGGTGGCAGCAGAATTAAATCCGAAATAAAATCCAAAACATACGATATTTTTCTCTGGACTTCTCAAATGATTAGTGGAAAACATTGACAACAACTCGACAAAAACGCGAGTGGATATTTTATAAAAACTAGAAAGCTCTAGAGAAATCTTAAAACCAAAGAAAATGTTTTTAATTTCTTAACTCCTTCAGTCCTAAAAGGAATCAACATCTGATTCTTCCTATAGAAAAATATCAAAACATGAGAATAAAAAACAGGTTATTCAATGGGAATGGGATGAAATACGGATGAAGGATATTTTACTCGTCGACATTATTTTTTCAAACCCGAAAGTTAAACTCTGAACTGTATTTTTCGTTGCCTGTGATCACAGGGAATAAGACGAGACTACTGAAAGCCCTCTCATACTTGCTTTGGTTGGCAGAAACGACATTGTAAATGCGGCAGTTGTATTCTTAGACTACGAGCCTTTTTTAGAATGAAAATCAGCGATATTAAAGTCGAACGACGTTTCGATGACTCCATGTCATCATTTTCAAGTTCAAAATACATAAATTATAGAATTGATTATATATAGGAAAAATTGTGTGAAAATTAATGGAATTTAGATGTGTTCAGAAAGTATTCAATTGTTATGTAAAGAGTTTGGCGCGAATGGAATCCGACTGCGTGTTAAGTTTTGGCTTCATGTTCCTGATAAACAGCATCTCGTAGATCAAACAATCCATCTTTGTGCGACATTTCTTTAGCACTGTAAATTGGTCTTGTAAATTAGTTGCATGCAGCTTGTGGTCTTCTTTCAAGTGCTTACCAATTGCAGAATATTTAAGCTCAGCGATGCGTTTGAAAAGGTGTCGGGATGTGTAACCAGCATAACCTGTATCGCACAGATCACATGTAAATTTGTAGACAACGCAATGCTGGTTAATAAGTGGAGGTTTGGCCTCTACCAATCTGATGTCATCAATGATTTTTCTGCTAGTAAACACCGGGCGCAGATCGCTTCCAATTTTCTTGCTAAGTTCGCTGAGATCTCTTCGTACAGCGTCGGTCGATCTCTGATCTTTGAAGGGCAAGATAATTCTAATGGGCTTGTCTAGTTGGATTTCATGCTGAGGGTCGGCTTGGTCTTGTGAACGGATGAAACTGCTGATGGTAGAGTCGATAAGTCGTGGAGGATACTTCAATTTCAGGAACATTGATTTCAGGTTATTACATTCATCGGCAAAAAGATTTGGATTAGATGAAAGACGATGTGCGCGAATTAACATTGTTTTCAGGAGTGAACGTTTGTACTTATTGTCTACATGACTTTGATAGTGGAGTAAGAGGCCTTTGTTTGTTGTTTGTCTGTAGACGCGTGTTGCTAGCTGGTTTCCTTTCATTTCAATTTCCATTCCAACGAAGGGTAGCTTATTGTTGGTTGCTGTTTCCATCGTGAAGGTGATTGATGGGTGGGCTTCATTCAACGTTGTTAAAAGGCTTCCGCGGATGGCATGTCTGGTACTGTGGCTAAAGTGTCGTCAACGTATCTTCTGTAGAAAGAGGGCAATTTGTTTTCACTTTCCAGTTTCTCCTCGATAGAGCACATGAAAACATTCGCCATGAGTGGACCTAGGAGCGATCCCATTGCAACTCCGTCAATTTGTTCATAAAGGTGTCCGTTGAACTGGAAGAGTTGATCATCTTGGGTGATGTTTAAGTGATGAGTTTCATTAAACCAGTTCCCAGCAAAGGCTTTGTTAGCAAGAAACTGGATAGTTTCTTCCAAGGGGACACTTGTGAATAATGCAGACACGTCATACGATACAAAGATATCATTCTCGTTGACTTGAAGCTGTTGGATTTCTTGAGCAAACTTAAAGATGTCGGAGATTGTATGTTTGTTAGTTGAAAAGGGCTTCAATTTCTCATCTAGCCATTTTGCTAGGGCGTAGTTGTAAGTGCCTGTCAAAGACAGAATTAGTCGCATGGCCAGACGCTTTTTATGTGTCTCAGGCAGTCCATAGAGATGGGCTAATCTGGTTCCTTTCGGAAACAGTAAATCAGCGATGTGCTTGGGAAGAATACTGCGGACTACTAAGTCAAGATGTTTTTCTTTATCCAATAAAGGATGGTAATGTTTTGGAGGTCTACCTCTTGCTCTTGGCCTCTCCGAGTCAACCGGTTTAAATTTTGTTGTGTCATTGATAGAGCATTCCCTCATTTTTCTCACGGATAGTGGGAGTGGGTTATGCGGTTCTCTCAAAACGCAAAATTTGTGTCGCGTATCCTCGTGGGAGGTGATTTTCGCGCGCGCTTGCGTGCTCTCCCACTCGACTATCCCTGAGAAAAATGAGTGACTGCTCGTAGCTAGTCTATTGTATTCTTTTCGTTTCGAGACAGTAAAAGTATTGTAGAAAACGTGATACAGTAAAACTTGTATCGAACACCCTCGGGGAATGCTCTGTAAATAAGGGGGACTTTTTCTATTGTCCGCTAGTAAATATGGGTGTCCGTTTAATACAAATTTTTTTGTTCCAAATATGATTTTATGGATACAATTGGAAATAAAATATTTAACAATTATTCGCTGAAGGCGAAGTGAATATATAAACAATAACCTCCATTTGGCGCGAAAATATGCACGGATATTTGTCCGCGGACAATATCTGTTCCGAGAAGCAAACAGTTTTCCGAGAGCGAAGCTCGAGTAAAACTGTGAGCTACGAGGAACAGATAATGTCCAAGGACAAATATCCATGCATATTTTTAAGCCAAATGGAGGGTATTGTGCTTATTATCCTTCAAATATTTTTACCCAAGGCCCACTCTTTTTAGGAGATCTTCGCCAAGCTGTTAAACGTCAAAATAATTATGTTAGCGTTCAAAAATATTAATGCTATGTATGTTCAAAACATTCTGTTCTATTCAATTTATTTTGGACAAAAACTGAACGTGCGGACGTAAAACGCAAATTTTGAAAACTGGGGAATACCACTTGGGGAATATCACCGGATATTCCCCAGTTTTGGCTGCGTCACAAGACATGTTTAGACCAATCACGCGCAAGAAAAATATTTGATGGATTATGATTAACAATTATTAGCCTCAGACTCGTGAATATTGTTTATATATTCCCCGAGACGAAATAACATACAAAACACAGGGAAAATGTCGAATTTCTCCGAGGAAAATAGAAAAAGACCAAAATGTTCCGCCATTTTTTGCCCGAGACTAACAAAATTGAACTTTGCGGCATTTCCGAATAAGGTAGAGAGGGTATATTGCCTCTGAGACCATGAGTAGGGAACCAATCAAATTGCTTGAAAATGCATTATCCTATGATTATAAAAAGATATCCGTCACAACACTCGATACGTTCGTCATAGCCGGAGCTCTCGTGATACAACCCACTTCCAATGTTCTTTTTTTAAACAAAACACGAACTTCACCTTGAATTGCGGGATCTCGCATTGCTGGCTATAATGTCTCTGTTTCCAAGACAACTAAGCTACAGAGTCGAATCACAAGGAAATATATTGTCAGCATACAGTTGAATTCTCCCAAATAGTAATAAAAGACACACAAGGACACCAGCTGGGAAAATTAATGGAAGACTTTTTATTTCTCACTGTCTAAATTTATTTTCTTCATAGCAAGTTTAATTGCGTTGGCACGGATTGGAGAACGTTCGTCATAAAATCCACTCCCCCTTGCAATGTTCTTTTAACGACGAACTAATTATTAACCCGCCGGCGATTCTCGTGTTGTGGTAGTAATGTCTCCGTTTCCAAAATTTATTCATTCATATATATATAAATTATTTTTCTAGATCTTGGGTCCACTGTAACTGGCCATGCTGTTGTGGTTGCCCTGCCTATTTGTAATATTTATTCCGTTTTTTGTTTATTTTTGTTATATATATCTTAGGCGAAGCCAAATAAAATAAAATAAAATAAAACAAGTAAACTACAGAACTGAATCTCAAGGGGATATATTCTCAGGATAATCCAAATAGTACCACAAAAAATACAAGAAAATCTGGAAAATTCGTGTGTTGACATCAGGGCGTAAATTGGCGTCAAGACTTGGGAGGCTTTTTATCTCTCTCAGTCTAAATGTCTTTTCTTCATAGTAAAAGCTATTTTAAATTGATACGCTCGTTATAGCCTTAGGCCTCTATACGCACATTTGGTAAAGCTGGCGCCATTGCGTCGGACTATGTCATTGCAAAAACCACTTGCTTTGTAATGCTCTTTTAACAAAGAATGAACTTTGCCTTACGGGATCTCGTGTTGGTGGTGGTAATGTCTCTGTTTCAAAGACAGGTAAACTACAAAGCTGAATAACAAGGGGAAATAGGGTGAGAATGCAGTCGAATTCTTAAAAATAGTACCAGAGGAAAAGAAAGGAAATCAACAAGAAAACCAGTAAGGAAAAAATATAATTTAATATAAAGACTTGAATGGCGAGAGGTTTTTCATCTCTCCCAGCGGATTACATTTCTTTTCTTCATGGTAAACGCCAATTCAAATTAACGTCGTATTGAAGTAAAACTAGAAAAATTCTAACTAGAATATACGAAACTAAGTTATCAAATCATGATGTTTACAGTTTGAACTAAACTATATAAATACTGCAAAATACTCTGTTGAATAATTGGCAGTTTAAAGTTATTTTTGGTGCACTCAGTCATGCTATCAATTATACCATCAGCAGTCGGTCTGTGGGTATAACAAAACCTATTTAAACCATTAACTACCGTAGCCAGAATGATCAATTAGGACAAAACAAGGAAAGGGGAAGAAAATAACCTGCAATTTGTTACACATATTACTCTTATACAATGTAGTTTCTGCTAAAAGTACTGAAACGGTGTTGATTGGATTTGGGTTATTCCATGTCAAAAATTTACCTTCAAGTTGTTCCAAGAGTTTTTTGTTCGTGTCGTAAATTGTTAATCCAGAGCATTAGGAAAATTCATTATGGTGCAAACTTAAGTAAATATTCAATTATCAAAAGGTAAAATCTTTCAACTTGTATTATTTCTTGTGTATGTATATCCATGCCATTTGGTTGGAATCTGCCATACTGTCTTAATTCATTTCGTGAGAAATGTCACCGCGAGAATTATTATGAATTTTTTATTAACGAATTAGTCGTATGTATATTTTAAACAGAACTGCCAGGAAAATGAGAAAATTCTCATTACTGACTAATTAGACTTCTCAGTTTTCAATTTCCATATTCATAGTAATATAGAAAATATAGTTGTATTTCTTATTTCTCGAATGCTTTTAAAGTTAGTTTTAATCCTGCTTTTTACAAATTATAATAATAATCATATTCGTCATAGTCTGATGTCTCATTACGTCTAGCCTCAGACGAAACTGGTTCTATATTTTGAGAACATAAAAACGAGTTTTAAATTCAAAACCACCGATATTTGCATGTGGTTTATATATTGCGTGTCTTAATAAATAATGATTGTAAACAAAAAATTAAGAGATTCCAAGGAATAAAGGCCATAAATTCAATCAATGAAAAATTATACAATTTCCACGCAATCTCATTGCCGGGATACGCAAGTTTCATAGCTTTCTTAATTTCCGCTCGAATTTCGGTTTGCACAAAGTAAATTTATACTAACAAATTCGCATTTCTTTAAAATGGTTTTTCTTAAGATATGAAAAACTGTGTCCAAATTTTCTTTCTTATCTTAACTATATTTGCATCTAAAATACACAAAACGCTTATGCGGTAATTTTTATTTTTTAAATTTTGGCGAAGAGGGAGTAATGATTGTCGTATCAGATCATTGATACTGGTGGTAGACATATTGAAGCAACGTTCTAGACATGCATTCCCACTGCAATGCTTCCTGAGGTCCGCTGAATTTCACGAAGCTAAACACTCAGTTCTAATACAGAGTTCAACTGACAGTGTTTTTATTACACGGATGAATTTTAGCAATTGTGAAAAATAGCCCTGGTAACCACCAATCATTAGCATTTTCACATGATCCATTTATTGTTTAATCGCCTAGCAAACATACAGGCATTCGCACATAACATGTAACGATCGGTCGAGTATCATGTGTCTTTGTGAAGATGACTCTTTTCTTAGTCAAGATTGTACTCTTTACTCAAGGACAGTTCAACCTGTTGACGGGCTGAAATCGCGCAGTTCACTTCTCGTTTTCCTCGTATAATTAATTAAAGGAGTTGAATGAACTGAAGAGCAACAAGGGCTGAGTGAGTGTTAATAACAGAGCCGGATAATTCAAGCCAGAAGGTTAGTATGTGTATATACCATGGTGGTCCGCATTTGTTACAATTTTTCGAACCGGAATCAGGCTCTTCACGTTTATTTAATAGCTTTTCGCATCACATTTCTATTGACGCTTTTTTTAAAGAACAATAAGTGATAACAAAACCTGCCCGACATTAAGTAAAAACTCACTATGTTAAAAACTCCAGTCACAATGAAGACTTACACCAGTTCGACTGAACAAATGGTTAAGAATAACTGAACGAGTTTGTAATTTATATGGTGTCAGTACAAAGGGATGCGACCGAACAGCGTGTTGTAACAAAGGTGTAGATTCGTTAAACTAATATAATCCTACATGAGGGAGAATCAGTTTATGCCAGCGGGACAGCCAACGAGTAATGTTCAAATTCATGACTATCAGTTTTATAATTTAGGTTACTGGCTTGTTTCTTGCTCATACGAAAAGATAAATGATCCTGACATCAGTTTCCCTCGAACCTTGTCATTAAAATTGGACGGAATTAGATTAGCACAATATAGAAAAGTGAGAATATTTATCTTAATTTAGCATAATGCGTCTTCACCCGAGCATTTCAATAAAAACAAATTTATCTTCTTTCAAAAGGTGAAAATTCTACACAGTATGTCTGGGATTATGTTACTATGCACGAACAAATATCGTTATTGTAGTTTTTCAGCTCGTTCGACTCCACTAAACTTAACTTGGCTTCGGACAATGAAAAACAGTAGGCTTTTTAGCCGAGTGTTTATTATCTGCTAGCTCGAATGTGTCGGATGAATATCCTTGACTGTCATGAGCTGCAATTTTCCCAAGTGCAAGTTTCAGCTCTAAATAATCCGCGCACGTGAAAAACGCAAAGACAAACGCAAATAAATTTTGATCCTCTAGAAATTTCTTATAAAAGGACTAAAGTTGTTTGAACAATAATTTCTGTGAAGTATTGGCCAGTTTTTGTAACACAGAATTGTTGCAAGAGATCTTAACCGAATCAGGATCATTTTCAGCAATGTCACTACAGGAAGGGTTAAAACCATAATACTAAATTAAATTTTAATTACGTTCACCCTGTTCGTCTGCCAACTTTGTTGTTGAACATGATGTAGATTTTGTCAGTTTCTTGTTGGATTTATCAGCAACTTTGCTACGGCTTAACTTTGTTGGCTGAATGAAGCTACTAAAGAAAGGGAAAGTGAGCTATTTTTGGCGCTATTGTTTTCAATCGTGTAAATAAAAGAAGACTTTTGATTCTCCCTCGTAAAACTTAACTCAAGATATCTTAATATTATTTTAGTGAGAAGATTTAATTACTTTTTGTTTTGTTTTATTTTGTTTCATTTTTAACGTGTTCCTCAGTTGAAATTCAAAACAACTATAGTTTCTGTTCTTCTTTAACCGGAGATTTCTACACTGTCCCTCAAGCGTTCCATACATGACGTGTGTGCAAGACGAAAAGTATCAAACACAAAATATGAAATAAAATATAAAAATCCGCAAATAATAATTAACACTGAGCGGTGTGTCAAAAAGGCTTACGGATTAACAGGTTATCATTTAGTTACGTTGCCTGCATGACAAGCGGCCTTTTGCGTGGTTGTCTTTAAATAAGTCATGGACTGCAGTATAGATTGTCACTTATCGAAATTTCCAAGAATATTTACATAGTACAGCGAAACAACAGCGCAAAGTTGTTTGAAATACTGATTATGCTATTTATGAGCGGTAACGTCAGTTACCTTCTGACATTTAAAGACATTATCGATTTTTCACTAGCCCGTTTACACGAGGAATTTTTGCTGAGATGTTTCATTCGCCACTGAATCACGGTTCACCGGTAGTTTTATGGGCGACTTATCATGGGCGATTTATCGTCCCTGAAATCTCTACTCAAATCTCGGCTCAAATTACAGAAACAATCGTGTTTTACACCAAGGAGCCCACAAGTGTGACCACTTTTAATTATTCACATTCTGCGTGCAGACTATCCAATCAGAAGCCGAGGATGGCTATTTTCAGCTTCTGATTGGATAGTATGCACGCACGAAAGAATGTGAATTAATTAAAAGTGGTCACACTTTTGGTATCCTTGCTGTTATGGGCTTCAACGAGTTTTGTAAGATTTTTACGATGAACATTTGTACAATGTACAATGTTCTTTCTTGTGTACATCTACTTGGTTGCGTCACCAAGTCGCCTTGCATTTCACAAGAATTGATTTATTGCAAATTAAAAGATGTCACAATCTAATCCTTTAAAAGCGCAAGGATTTATTGTCAGCCCAAAAACCTTATAATTACTTTGACAACAATAGTAACAATTGCTATAAACAAAAAGGAAAAAAGTTTGTAGATTCGATGGGTTCCACTGGTCTGTCAATGCATGGATGCGGACAAAGTTACGTAACATAAAAGCTTTCAGAGCTTATTCCAAAAAAGGTACAACTGATAACGTTATAACATCAAGCCGCATTAGTGACTAATTCAAGTCAATAGGACCTTTGCATGATTTATGCTAGAATTTTCGTGAACATTCGCCAAAGTTCCACATGTAAACAGCCAACGCATCTTTAACAAGCAACAAACAGAAGCCGGGTACTCCATTGAAAATAAATTTCGCGAACAAAGACTATTTGCGGCGTCTTTGCAATTCCCGGACAAAAGCGCGATTTCATTGTCATCGGGCTCGCTTCTCGACCAATATTGCACACGAAATCAATATCAATATTCACTTTTAACTCACCAGATCTTTGTTTATTTACAATTAATTATTCGAATTAGGCTGCAGGATTGAGTAAACTGTATTCCACATCCCTATATAATCACTATATACCGCGCTCTGTGGAATTAAACAGGGTGTGTGAAAAGATTAGCCTTGAATAGTGGCCATTTGAAAGAACAACTTCGTTTTGCATTCATAGGCAAATGGAACACATAAACAGTTGATGGAAATTCCAGATTTTCGATGTCTAAAATTAAACAGCTATCTCGAACTATCTCGATAAGCTCATTTTGTTGTTTTGACATCTCGAGGCGAAGGTTACGCCTTTCGGTAACCCATCATCTACCAGCGCTAATAACGGTAGTTATAACTCGTTTTCACGCCTCCTCTTTATTCCATCATTAATTAGAATTAAGCGAACCGGCGCAAATTCAGTTCATTCCTTTTCAATTACCACACATGCTTTTTAATCAGTCTGCTCTGAGGGGAATCTGCAAGCAATAAGATTTTTTTGATACGAAAATACGAAAGGCAAGTTAGCTTTATGGCATGATACTGGAGATGTTTTTGTAGCGGAGTCTATTCATGTAATTACCTCGTTGCCTGAAGTACTTGATCAACCACGCATGACTCCCGTGTCTGACGTATCCTTGTATATGAACTTTGATGCGTTGACTCTTTTGCAGAAGGCACTGAAAGGACGTTGAGCGTGGCGGAAAGATGGAACCCGACTTGAGAAGACTTTATCTTGTAGTGCTGATGATCTTACAGGTCTTTGACAGTGGTTTCGCTCAAGGTAAACAAAGCTATTTGTTATGCCATTTCTTTCTCTAAACTACAGAGTATAGACAGTGCTGTATTGTCCCTATGTTTATGCACCCCGCATGTTTACGTTTATATTTTCCATTTAATCCGGTATAACCATTCAATATCTAAAAGCCTGAAACGAGCCCTGATTCAAACGGAGTTAGTGCTGAATAAGGTATCATGGCAATATTGTGTTTTATTTTCATTCGAGAGCTGGTCAACTCGTTATCTCAATCAGGCGACATTTCTTCGACGGAAATGAGAAAGTTAACAACCGTAGTTGCCAAAGTTACAAAACAGATCTGACTGATTACTGCATGCGGTGGGGCTCGAGGAAACTGGTTAAATTTATTCACGTGCCCAGGGAAAAGAACAGCAGCACACACCTAAAGATGTTATTTTAACAACCGAATAGCTTGACTTCTACATCATGTCCATTATGACTTAAAAGTTCACTGTTGGAGATTGTTTATGCTGGTTTGTGGTATTTAGTATCATGCCGTCTGAGTCACAATGAGTATAGTTAGTTTCGATTGAAATCTCGTTGTGTAAGTAGTTAAGAGAATGATTATTATTTCACGATCTTCTCCGTTTCCTGTTTGTTTACCGGCTTAGTTCAAAGTGTGACTTGGGCAAATATGCAAAGTAGGGGTACACGTGTATAAGCGGGGAAAAAACCGAAACTTACCGAGACACATTTCAGGAACGCAAGACCTTACCAAATGATATTTTGAGCATTTCTAGCATACGAGGGACCTTATATTAAAAATTCCAATGACATTGCAAGGCTTTATATTTTGGCTTCCAATGGCACACTGCGAGACTATTTTGACTAGACCTAAAAGTCACAACCATCATTATTCACCCCTGGGAGTAAACCAAATATATTTCCCTGATTCAGTTGATTCTTACAGTGTAGGTGATTTCTACAGCTTCAGGTCATCCTTCTTAAAGAAATATTCCATCGTTTCTAAATGGGAACCTGAACATAACCACCAGAAGCCTAACCAGTTACAATTAGGAAGCGATTTTAGAGTTCATTATAAAACCACGTTATGAAGCCGGGCGGTCATTTTCATGGCTACCTTTTGCATTCTTGACCCTTAGGCTGTTTGTCTACGCCCAGACGTAAACTACATGCACATACTTGCTACCGTAAAGTGTTCCTTGAATCATCCCTTTCATGTTAACTGCTGTGATTAACATGAAGTCCTTCACTGACTAAATATTTAGTTAGACTGCGAACAAATGCATGCTGATACCTCGCGATAAGTGTTCTGATCAATAAAAGTTCACCAAATTCAACTTTCAATCATATCATTCATTTTAACCTCCACAAATATTCCATCATAATGAGTCTGAGATCATCAAGTTATAGAAGTAAAGGTATTCAGAGAGCCCATGGAACTCAAACGCTAAATAAAAGACAGGGTACTTGTTTTATATGATTCGCACGGAAGAACTTGAAAGTCTACATTAAGAGTAATTCAAGAGCACTTAGCTCCAAGTGGAGCGATAAAACAATGTAATTGTAACTGGATTAATATAACTCGTTAATAACAGGTTATAGATGTCACCGTTTATACACATGTTTATCAGTACAACTGTTTCACTTGCTGATGCAGCTCGTGTATATAATCGTATCGCTGGTTGAAGAACGCATCCACAATAATAAATGGTTACCGCTGCAAGGGATAATAACGAAGCATGATGTCTTAACACTGACGATAACGATTGCCTGTACAGTTGCCATAGTAACTAATTACCAACTTCAGATTGCACTTGTCTTTAAGATTTTCTTTTACTCTTGTAAAGTACTAATTGTTCACATCACATATTTTTTCAGTATGAAAATAAGCGATAAAAACGACGTTTCGATGTCATTTTCAAGTTTGAAAAAGTCACATCATTTTCAAGTTTGAAAATATAACGGAGTGTTGTGTTAATTTAACCTAAAACAAGGTGCGAATGCGTGCATGCGATATAGTTCAGACTAAATCAGGCTTTACAAGTGTTTAATTATAAAACTTCGAGAATTGTAAAAAAAAAAAAAAAAAAAGACTTTGGCGCGAATAGAGCCTGATTGGGTGTTCAGTTCCGATTTCCGTTTACGAATGAACAGCATATTAAATTATAAATTGCTGTTCATCCGTAAACGGAAACCGCAACTGAACACCCAATTAGGCTCTATTCGCGGCAAAGTCTTTGTTTGACAATTCTCGAAATTTTATAATATATTTTCAAACTTGAAAATGATGTTAAGATGACATCGAAACGTCGTTTTTTATCGCTTATTTTCATACTGAAATGGATCACTAAATTTTCGGACATATTTTTTTGTGGATTTTTGTTTCGTGATCTCCCAAAACTGTGGATTCACATTTCGTGATATCAAAGATCACCCACCCACTGGATTACGTCAGTAAAAGCATAACAGGAGAGATCAATAGAAAAAATATGTTATCAATTAATTAGAGTTAATCACGTCCACGCCGCTTCTTCATAAACTGGGATTATTATTTCATAACTTGTGGTTTGTTACTGACTTCAGTTGCATTGTATAAATCCTATATTGACTTTTATTTATAATTTAATATCTAGGAAGCCATGCCAACGATTTCGAGCACTTACTGATGCGAGACCTTTTCAAAGGCTATAACAAAGACTCCCGCCCTGTGTTTAACAAAAGCAAAGCAGTGGATGTTGAGCTAGACGTGGCCTTTAGCCAGCTGGTCGAATTGGTAAGACTTTCTGAACAATTGTTTGTTTGTACAATTGGTTCTATAGCCATAATTTAAAATATATTTATTAAGCACGTAATTTAAAATACAAGCACGTCAACAAAAAAGGCTTTTTGCCAGTTGGACAAACATGCTTACGAACAGGAATTTCTTATTGTTTTCAGTACAACAAGTATTGTTATCAGAGAATAGCTCTGTTATCGGCCACTGACGAATACCTCGCCCCCAACTGGGGCCTTCAAAAGTTTGAAAAAGAGATTGTCAATATATATTTATAAAATGATCTTAATGGCATTTATAATGTGCAAAAACAAAACTATAGAACAGTTGAAAGCTTTCGAAGAAACAATGGCAATTACGTTATGTGATCTTAATTGAAAATACCACGCATAGTGAATGTATTGTAGGAAATAACTACAAAGAATAAAGAAAGCATCATGATTAATTTATTAACAAGTGTGCAAATAAGAAAATGGAACATGTTACCCCTCATGAGATAGAGTTGTACAAACACCGCTTTGATAAGCTTGCATAAAAACCAAGTGAACCATTTGTCTTATGCATCGTGAGAAACTTTCACGACACGTTATGGCGCATATAGTAATCTTTAAGCAAAGTTAACGTTACAACAAATTAACTGTTTTTGTCTCGGTTGATGATACCGTTTTGTGTTTGTTAATTCAAAGAAGTGATCCGCAGTTGACAAATGATTGATAATGTTAATACCTCCAACCGCGTGCTTTTCCAAAATCTACAAACACAGTCACCTCGACATGCACTGCGAGTCTCGCCTCTCAAATCGCAACCCTCGGCTCAATATGGCGCTGAGAAAAGACCTACAATCACAGATCGATTGGTAAAGGACCTATAACAGCTCAAGGAAATCACTCGATTATAGCCGGATACAGTCGAACCTCCGCTAACGGACTCCTCCCGTAGGCGGACACCTATCGTAAGCGGACACTTGGTCATGTTCCCAGCTACATACAAACACTACATTTTTAACCTTCCAGTAGTTACCACAGCAAGAAAGAAATTGTCCACTGATATAGAATACCCACAACAACTCGCATAGAACAATTGAAATGTTGCGACCAAGAGGACTGAAAAAACATTGCAGTGTACTGTAGCAGAGAAATAAGAAGCAAGACAACGGCAAGCGGGAAAATAACGATTTATAAGAGATCTGTTGAATGAGAGTACTATTTATGTACCTCGTACGATTGACTGATTTTGCTCACAATTTGCAAATCACCTCATCTAGGACATGAACAAATGTGCATAGCAACGAAGATTACTGTTGATATATTTTGGCAAACCAAGGTTTGATGATGAATATCTCATAAATCTATTGTATAATTTTATCATTCCAAAGTCCATCAAGGATATTGCTGCGTGATTAAACATTGATAAACATTTCATTTCTCCTCAAATATCGATGCAAATTCAAGCATACAGTTCATGAGAATAAAGCAACTGATCACTAAAACTGTCGTGATATCTGATAAATTCTCCTAACTAGAACAATACGAAAGGTACACAAAAACCAGTTGGGAGAATTTATAGAGGACAGTTGTGTCACAAATGAATTTTTTTTCGTTACACTTTACAGGACGGCAAGGATCAAATTTTGTCCAGCAAGATATGGATTCGCCAGGTAAGACACCTTACGAAAAAATATATTTCATATTTCATATATCAAGATGATTTTTTATAAGTCCCTTTTTCCAGCGTTTGCAAAATGACGTCAATACACTTTCACATTTAATTTTGTTTCAATCCTTTTTTAAGTTTAAAAGTAACCGCCCTAATTAGTCCTAGAATGAAAAAACCCTGAAAGATTCTGGAAGTTGTATTAATAATTCATCAAGTTAAAACAAAGGAAACCGTGTCGGAGGTTTGGATACCCGGTACTTAATTAGCCTAGATTTTTATGATTTTATTTCTCCGTTTACTCCTTAGTTTTTGTTTCGATTGAGAAGATATATCAAACACTCATGTCTCTGTCAACTCGTGCTTTCTCAGTTAAATCTTGATGACGTTTCTGCACAATGATTAGTTAAACGTAACACTGGTCCATATACATAGGCGCAATATGGTGAATTTAGCATCTTTTTTTCGATATGTTCTAACAATGAATTTCTTGTGCAGATAATTACAAAAACCTTTTGTTTCTTGATATTTCAGAAATGGAAAAATCCTTTTCTGTCATGGAAGCCTGAAAATTACAACGGTATAAAGGTCATTAACGTGGATCCCAAGTTGGTCTGGAAACCAGATCTTGTCTTGTACAACAAGTAAGTTGGGAAACGTGATTACTTTAAAAGCCCTTAGAGCGCTTTCAATTGACTTCGAAAGTAATACGGAATTGCTTTGGTTTTGCTTAACTACGCTCTGTGATTGGTTTAAAAAACTAGCGCCACCTTCTCAACCAATCAGATGCAAAACCAAAACTACTCACGACTTGGTCACACGCGTTTTCCCGCGCTTGCCGCCGGTTACGTGTATTTGCTTCAAGTTCTCATTGGTTCATTGTGATGTTTACGTTTGTTGTGGTTGGCCATTGTAATTGCTTTGGTTTTGGTTTTACGACGCTCAATTGAAAAGTTTGATAAACCACATATGCAACAAGTCCATACATTACCTGAAATGAAAATATGCTCGAGGCATCATATATGACTTTTTAATTCGGTCAGCTGGCCAAAAATCAAGTTTAATTCCATGCAATCCAGTTGTGACCGTTTGAGACAAATATAATCGAACGTCCCTGAGAGACTACCTCTCGTAAGAGACCACGTTTCCCCAACCATACAGTTGATCCTCCATTAACGGCCACCTCTCTATAACGGAAAGTAAATTCTACCCCAGGGTGGTCGTTGTAGAGAGGTTCAACTGATAGCGTCTGTTATACAGAATCGCCAAATATTACCTTTTAAAAATAATTTACTGTTTTCTTTCCTCAGTATTGGTATTGGCCAGACAGGAGCAATATACAACTATGACACAAAAGTTGTCATAGAATCCGACGGAAAACATTCCTGGTACGCGCCAACTGAAATCAAAAGCATCTGTAAAATCGACATTACCCACTTTCCATTTGATGAGCAAAAATGTCCGCTCATCTTTGGGTCCTGGACATACACCGGAACTCATTTGAATCTTACGAATAAAGCGCCGACCTCGGATCTTACCAAGTACACGGTCAGCGGTGAATGGGAATTAGTCGCTATACCAGCCGCGCGCAACGTCGTCAAATACAGCTGCTGCCCAGACCCCTATATTGACGTCACGTACACGGTTCATGTTCGTCGCAAGGTCCTGTTCTACTTGACGAATTTGATTTTACCGTGCGTTGTACTAGCGGTGTTAACTGTCTTCTCGTTTAACCTGCCACCCGAGTCAGGTGAGAGGATATCCCTTGTCATAACTATTCTCTTGGGTCTAACGGTCTTCATGCTGGTGTTCACTGAAAACGTCCCTCGCACTTCGGAAGTCATTCCGCTGATTGTGAAGTACGCGTTCACGGTCATGTGCGAGGTTTCCTTATCGCTGCTGATCACGTGTTTCGTGATGAGGATTTACCACAAAGATCCCGCCAAACCCATGCCGGCATTTTATCGTTACATCACGTACCGAATACTCGCTCCAGTCCTCATGATGCACCCTATCCCAACGGGGCAACAGGATAGACATCTCTGTAAGGAGCACCTTGAGCGAACGAAGAACAACAACTTCCGTCGCAGCAAGCCGTATGCATACGTCAGTAAGCTGTTCGGCAGTTACGCCAAAGAGAACAACTGTAAAGTGGAACTGGAGAGGCATGGGGACGAGATCACCGACATAAGTTCAGGAATTTCTAGGCAGTCGGACACTTTAAAGTGCCCTTCGTTAGACAAACTGGAAGACATATCATATGGTTTGCACGCCATTATTGATCACTTAAAAGACGTGAAAGCAAACGAGTTCAACAGGAATGACTGGCATTTCGCTGCGCGAGTGTTGGACAGTTTCTTCTTTTGGGTCTTGGCGGTGGCATTTGCTGTATCAACTACTATATTTTACTTCACGATTCCAGGCAAACCAGATTCTTAGTAAACCAGACAAACTGGTTTTAATCGTGTCTAATGATGATTGCAAGAACTGTGCAGCTGCTTTGATCAGTGTTAATCGGTTAGAAAACGATGAATTAAAGGGATTTGTCAAGGAAGGGCAACAAAGAAAGTGCGCAACTTGTAGCCACGAGATAAGGTTACTATGGTTTCTGTGGTGGAAGGGTGTTAGCCCTGTAACCACCAAAAGAAACAGTAAATGACGAAATGTTATACACCCTATTCCAAAATGGCTGTCAATTTAAATTTATTTTGTATGTATTTAAATTTGCCTCACTAACCTCGTTTTTGAGTTGATAATTTAAAATAAGTTTTACTCTAGAACGAGGTTAGTGAGGCAAATTAAAATGCATACAAAATAATTTTAAATTGGCAGCCATTTTGGAATAGGGTCTATAATTAATCGCCATATAAGGCTTAGTGTTTCATCTATGAATCTTGAGCCGCGTCAACATGGCGTAGCTAGAACTAAGGCTGTGTTCCCATAAATACGAATATTAAGATCAACAGAAGATGTAACATATGTGGGATGTAGTTAGCAGGTGGCAAAAGTCGACATATGCTTACAGCAGAAAAAGAACGCCTACGGCTAACTTGTAACACTTTATACGAATGGGCAACTCTTAGGATTTTCAAGACACATCCTACAAGTGTTACAAGCTTGTTAGAGGATTACGTTTTTCCTCCTAAAGTAATGTTTATTAGACTTTATCAGAATTTTATCTAAGAGGTCCTCGATAGTACATGGATTATCTGTTAGATGATCTTTGGAGCCTAAAAGGTTCACGTAATTCTCTAAGGAAACAGTCGATGAAACGCGTTGCTTTTATGTGTGTCAGCGGATTATACACTGAGGATGATGCTGCGCGCGGTGTAGAGGATCGTGTAGGACAAACTCTTCGAATTGTGTTCTTCGAATGCAACCCATAGACATGAGTCGCTTATTGCTTTATTGTGAAACGTTCGGTTAAAATATCCCTGTGATCAAATTGATATTCATATTTTTACATTTTCGTGTAAAATATGACTTTCTTACTCATCTTTCTTACTAATTTTGGACTTGTGCTTCATGCGATTTTCTATACTTATTGATTGTTATTATAATTTTAACCCATGAGGTATTTTTGAGCCTTTGACGTCACTTTCTAGACTTATTGTGCACGAAAATGAATATCACCAATTTGATCACAGGGCACTTTAACAAGTATCTGGCACTCCTTCGCTATCAGAGAAACAAAGTTGTAAGAAAAGGAGGCTGGGCATGGCTTCATGCGGTGCCGTGTAACCAGCCTTACAATGTACTATAACAACTAATTGCTAGAACGAAAATGGAGTGATGCTATACGTTACAGTGCTTACATTGCATTTTGATATTTTTGTTTCGTTGCTGTTATACAAGGAGTACACTCTTTTTATACTAAGAACCTTTTTATAAGAACGTTGAGGCTGAGATTGGGAAAAGTTTTAAGAACACGTTAAGAACATACCTAGGCTGAGTTTTAGTTAAGAACGTCTTTTTTTCGCGTTCGGTACCTCTGTGCTCCATGCTTTGTGAAGTCATATATTGACGAGAGTCGGCTGGGGGAAAGCCGCGCATGCATCATATGTAACTTGGTACAGTTCACAATGCTCTTTGATAGGTTATCTGGTCGCGTCCGCATTTATTGAAATACAGAACGTTTTCAGGCTCAAATCGTCAAACAAATAGGAACGTTCAGTCCCTGCTCAGCCTCAGCTAAAGAATTAGCCTTATAGAAAAAAGAGTGTATACAATGTGTAGATTAATTACTGAGTTGATGATTTTATGTTACGAAGAGGTTCAAAGTCAATTCCTCGCACGTCATATTTCTAATAATTGCTTGTGGTCAGTTTATTTGTATTGTTTAATCATTTAAACCATAATATCAGTTGTAAAATGAAATGACCTGAACAATCCAATTTTGGCGCAAAAGAAATAATGTCTTGCTAGAAGTATAAAAAATAAAAACTGTCAGTTTAGGAAAGCATACTTTACCGGCGGTTGAGTTCGTCTGCGAGGCAGGAAAGCCCAGGCCCGTAGACAGGATTTTGATTGGGGCCGGTGCGTTAGAGCGCCAAAGGTGCGATTGTATGAGCGCCGAAGGCGCGAGCTACTTGGGAGTCCTGGGGCATGCCCCCCCCCCCCCCCGGGAAATTTCGAAAGATTAGGTTGTCTGAGACTGCATTTCGTGCGTTTTGAAGGCAGTTTGATATGAAACCAGGCAGCCAAAAGCGAACGCAAAAACATGATTATTTCTGGAACTTTTCAGTTAAATTCAAAATTTATGTGCATGTAATTTACAAGTTTAGGGAATACCGATGAAAGAATACTAAAAATACATATTGCGGACCTTCGATTAAAGACATTTTCAAGCCAATGGAGTGAATATTTGGATGAAGAAAATGACTCGCTTGATGTTATCTTTGTCGATGAAGATGTAAACGTTCAAAGCTGCGATTGTTTTGGTTTATTGGATGAATCAGTTGATTCAGACTTCATTTTCAAACTACACCAGTTATCGAATTAGAGCACAAGCACTACTATTTCAGTATTTCACTTTCTTTTGAACCTTCGGTCCACCATAGGTGGACCTCCACAGCCCGTGGGGGGGGGGGGGGGGGGGGGGTGCGGACGCACCCATCGCACCCCCCCTCCCTACGGGCCTGTAATTAATAATTATTAGCCTGCACAATTGTACATTTGATAGTTACGCCTTTATAACTGAACATGAGCTGGGATTGTTTTGGAGGAAATAATTCGTGCTGGCTCAGTGGCTGATACTTATTCTTTCCTATTAGGCCCAAACAGTTGCTACCTTTCGATGTGACATGCGAATCATATTTTATAAAATTTTGATCATATAACGCGTGCTCTGATTGGTTATGTAGTCGTTTTGCAAAGAAACAGAAAATGACCGCTTTTCGAGAACGTTTGGGAGAATTCGAAAGTAGTGGCTTGGGTTATTTACATAAACTTTCGAATTCTGCCAAACTGTCTCTCGTGTTTGCATCAGGCTATGTAAACGCGCGCGTCAATTTCTATTTAGTGCCATACCGCGGTCTACTATGCTTTTTGCTTGTTGCCAAATCCACGTAGTGTCCGACATTACTCGATCTTTCTCCCGAACTTTTCATTTTCACTGTTTCACTGCACGATATATTAAGTATTTTTTTGCGGCGTACAAAGTTACTTTCAAATCGCAGTAAATCTCCCAATAATAGTTTACAATAATAGTTTACAAAATTACATTGAACAAAATTGTAGTTTACTAGGGTAGAAGAACATCAGAGGTAATAATAAACCAAACAGGAACAAGGATGGGCCAAACTGGAAAAGATTGAGACGGATTATGAACGACAAACTTGCAAAAATTCAGACTAGCGTTTTCAAGATGTGCCATCCGTGACGTCACTACTTTAATATAAGCCCGCGAGATTTGTTCGTTATCTCGCCACACGTGCCCATTGGCACTATATTCTGGCGCCTTGTCAGCTTTGCGGCGTATTGCCTCGGCTCTCAATCGAACCTTAAACTTACCCTTTGGCGAGAGGCCATTGTCAGAAGTGCTTTTCTTCGATGAGTGTCGAGAGGCCGGGGACGGCCGTAGAAGGGCTTCATCTATTGTGGGGAGAAACAAAAAAATTGTCACCTATATGTCAGTCTAAGACAAAATCTCCTTTCTGGTATCCATACAATTCTTATAGTGCTAGTTGGAAGAATTTGTTCAATATCATTCAATACCCCATGATGATAAGGGCAGGCATGGTCTCCATCTTGTGTGGCTCTCCAATATAAAAAATAAATACAGCAAGATGAAAGGGCCCGGTTGTTCGAACGCCGATTAACGCTAATCCTGAATTAAAAGTCAATCGAGGCATTGACGTCTCTTGAATGTATATAAAAAGATCCCTAAAGCCCCTTTACAGCATACATCGCTCTCAGAACATCAACAACATGTCGGCTAATTATCACAAGTGCACAATTTTTAATGTTCGACAGCGAATATAGCTGTTCCTAGAGGACACCCTACCAGACCGCTCACTGTTTTAGCCTATTTTAGGTCAATGATTCAGTACATACAGTGTACAAACAGGACTTACACCCTGAACTTGACCATGCAACGGATTTTACTGAGCTGAACCTGACCATACAGACCATGGTTCTGTCGGGCCGACAGCGGCCAATTCAAGTTTAAATCATGTTGTATGAAAAACGTGGTTTATCAGATCATCTCTATTCGTTATGTAGCTGAGATGCAATTTCATTGCCCTTCTACGTTTCTGCTAATAATTAGAGAATATAGACAATACCGGCACAAAAATTGCCTGACCTAGCCCCTTTAAACTACTTTAAGATAAGGTAAAGCCAATCGGGGCCAAACTGGCCCACACTTCCGGAGCTTTCCGTACCACGAAGCCGACTAGGAGTATTGCTACTTCCCCTGGATGGGGGAGCATTTTGTTAGGTTGCCCTAACAGTTCACCCATTTATACTCCTGGGTGGAGAGAGGTACTGCGAGAGTCTTGCCCAAGAATACAACACAGTTACCCGACCTTACCCTGGGCTCTAACCCAGATATCGACAGATAGGCGGGAGAGGTTATTATTTATTACAGTACTTCAGTTTTGGAGAAGGCCGCTACCTTCAAGGATCGGGAATTACCGTAATGTTGTTCCTGGGTGGTCGCTTCTTTGCTGGGCGTTTTCCTTTTGAATACGAAACCTACACCAACTCCAGATACCCGGGAGATACTATCCGAGTTACGCCATTTAGCCATGATTTCTTATTTCGTATATTAACCAGTAATGTCAAATATGTCGCGATAGTTATCAGTAAGTCACGATTCTGTTGTCACAGAAAACTGATAAAAATAACAATAACTTAGAAATGTTTATACAGCTGTATCCCAGGTTGCATGAAAGGAAGTTATTAATTATTGTACCATAAAGTGATCGATAACGATGGAATAACAATATGTTTTAAGTGAAGTTAATTTATTTCTTATCGTTAGTTTTTCGTGCGCAAAGCTAAAACAAAACTTGCGAATGTAAGAGCCTGTCATCGCTCAGTCCGCCTCAAAAGTGCTATATATAGAGCTATCTCGATTGCTACAGACCTGAATCTTGTATAAATTGACTTCACCTCAAGGTTTCCGTTGTTTAAGTTGTTAAATTTGCGCGCAGAACGTTTATTTTGTGCTAGAAAACCAATTATATTTTCCTGCAGACGCAATCGTCTAGAAAGCATCTGCTGTCTCGAAAGGAGATCAAATCAATCTTCATACAAAAGAATGTGAACTTTCACTCTCCTGTTTGGACGCATTGGATGTACGTTGGAGCCAATGAATACGCAATAATACCATGGGCTGTTGGCGCTTTATGGACGCTCGCGATTCGTGGCGAGGTTATTTGGTCTTCGCAACGCTCCTAGCACTCACTGGAGTTGTAATATCACAAGGTAACCAACCATTATGATTTGTTCACTTGCAGTTTGTTTTCATTGTTCTTGTGGTTTACGGTTCGTCGTTGCATTTGAGACTATTCACTGATAGACGCCTGTTTTCGAGTTACACTATATATTGCTGATTTTAACCATGTTACATCTTTAGTCTTAAAAGATCAATATTTAGTTAGTACTAATGTTATGTTTAGTTCAATAACAGATCTTTCTAAACCATAAAATCATCGCATCATTACCAATTCGCACAGACCTCATTTCCTCATCGCACTTGAGAAAACCTCTCTTACTTTTAAGCCATTTTGCAGAACACGTTGATTAGCTCCTATTTATGTTTATACAGTACTAGGTGCTGTATTAAATAACATATTTATTTAATTTTAAGTATTAGAGTAAACTTGTGTTTGTTAATCTTTATGATTATCTGATCACGCAACACAATTGTATAGTACAAATACAATGACGACATATTGTCATTTAACTCTCACTAGGGCAGTAAGAGAGGGCTACAACAAAAATCTCAAAACGAATAATAGGCACCCAGATATACATTTTCATCTCAACAAAACCCTTAATTCTTTGGACGTCTATTAAACAACTGGACGTCATTACGCCTGGTTACTTTACACCTTCAACGAGAGAATGTTTACGATACCAAAAAATCTCAGCCAAGTTTAAACTTAGAATTTGATTGAACATTTTTACAAGAAAGTTTAAAACTTTATTTAGAATGAGAAAGCTATTGAGAAGCCCGTGTTTAGGAGAGTCAAATTGAAGAAAGCCTAAAATAATTAAAATAATAGTTTATTAAGGTAGAAAAACACCAGAGGTGATAATAAGCCAAACAGGAACAAGGATAGTTGGGGAACGACGAACTAGAAAAACATTGGCCAATTTGTTTTCAAGATGCGCCATCCGTGACGTAGCTCCTTTATTAATACAGCAAAAGGTATTTTATCTTATATTTTGGAGTTCTAATTGAGCTCTGTGCATACCAAAACCTAATGAAGATACAGCCCCTTAAACTTGTCCACTAAACTCTTCAACATTAGCTCAGATATGACAGAGAAGATAGATAAGGGCATCTTTTGGAACTTTGTCGGTTTGGAGGCAGGCCATACATTCTCTCACGTAAGTCAAGATAGTGCCTGGGATCGAGGTTGAAGCCCCTCCCGACAATAAGGGAGGAAAAGGAAAGTAAACCTGGGTTTGAGGTTGGCTCCACAGATGTACAGTACCACGTCATCTGACTGTAATACTCGACTCCTTTAGGCTACTGTTATAGCGACTACAAAATTTAGCGAATTTGATTTGCAAGATTTAGCGGTGACTACAGTCGAACCTCCGCTAACGGACACCTCCCGTAGGCGGACACTTGATCATGTTCCCAGCTACATACAAACACTGCATTTTTAACCTCCCATAAGCGGACATATTTCTTCTATTTTGGGAGATTTTGGTGATCTCAACTGATACATCAAAGCAATTTTAAAAAATTAGAATTGTTTCGATTTTAGCTACCACAAACCTTGGGTGAATATGGGGTCCAATAATCTTCTAACGTTAATTCATACTAGCCATAGGATAATGCATTTTCAAGCAATTTGAATTGATTGGTTCCAAACTTATGGTCTCAGAAGCAGTATACCTTCTCTACCTTATTTGGAAATACCGCGAAGTTCATTTTTTTTTTGTCTCGGGCAACATTTTCTCGGAACATTTTCGTCATTTTCATCTTTTTCTATTTCTTCGTAAATATTGGTGATTATTATTCCACTATTACGTCATTTCACCATATAAGGTCAAGAGAACACGCAAAATATGAGAGCGTATTACACTGTAGTGTCCTGGTTCGACTGGTTTAGAACAGAGCGAATAAGGAAAATAGCAGGGAAATTTTGCAGTGGAATAATAAATCCCCTATTCGATGGTTTGGGGCTCGGAAAAATACTACGCAACTCGCAAAATATCCGCTCGTATTATATGTTAAACCATCGAATAAGGTGTATATATTCCTTTCTGCCCTCAGTTTTAAACCAGAAACAAGTTAACCAGGAACAAAAATCATTTCACTATATAGCGTTTTAGCTGTGCTCAAGTGTGCAGCTACTCTAAACTACAAAATCATACACAAAAAATAAGTGTCCCCTGAGGCGGGAGGTTAGATGTATGGGAGAACGGGAAGTAGGTGAAAAGGAAGTTGTTGAACCACGTACGTATTCGCCAAAGGAGTATTATTAATTTACATTCACATAATGTGGTGCATCTGTGAAGCCAACCTCGGTATACCACATCAAACGCCTACCCGATGTGTGCAATCAATGAGTCTTTATAAACTGAAGACCAAGTAATACGGGCAACATTTTCTTAAACATTTGTTTAGGCTCTGGCAAATGGATAAACAAATATGAACTGTGAACGGAATATCGCATGGTCATGACATGCACCAATGAAGAATGAGTCAAATACTACTAATAACTAATCTATCAGTAGCCGAAGCCTCGATTACTTTGTTTACGATTTGCAGATTACGCTCATTACTTGGATTAACAACTTTAAATAACAAAGGCACAGAGAGCAGAGCTCCGTTAGACGGTATCCAGATGACGTCATTACGAAAAAAAGGTCTATTGTGAATCTATTCAATTGAATTTGTTTGGCTGAGTGATGCTGGTGAGCTTGGACAATAGAGACATTCAATCAACGTAAAGGCTACACTTAACAATTTTCTTCGTACAAAGTAATCTCTTCAATTATGTTTTTTTCCTTCATATAGAATCCAGGGGTCGTGTTAATGGTTTGTAAATTCGAGCAAACATGACCTCGGGTGACCATGCTCCCCTGGGGAGATTAGCAAAACAGGATATTATAAAGTAGTGGCACAGGAAGCCAAATGATTCAACAACAATTCAAATGGTTTAAACATTGCATGCAAAATTGGAACATCATAGCTTAGAGTTTGCATCTTGACCAAACTCATGTCTGTCAAAATAAAAATAAGTAATTCGTTCAAAACCAGCGCAACCATGGAAACTTAAAAGCCAGTGTAAAGATCCAACAGCTCTGAATAAATCGTCGAGTTTACCAAACACAATTATATGCCCAATAGTACATATAAACGGTGATTGCAAGCTCTTTTGGTAACAAAACCTAGTCAAGGGTTTTTAATAGCTTCCATTCCATTAAAAATATTTCTTTTTTGGCGTAAAACAAACGAAACTATATATCCCCGCTGACAGAATATTCCACAATGCATCTCCTGCCGTTCGAGGGGAGCAAATTTACATACAAAAGAATTTGAACTGTCGCTGTCTGACTACGACGCATTGGATGTGCGTTTTAGCACAATATGCGATAACACGATGGAACTTGGGCTCGTTATGGACGCTTACATTTCACAGCGAGGTTTTATGATCCTCGGAACACTTCTAGCTCTCTTAGGAGTTGTCACATCACAAGGTAGACTGACTAACCATTATAATCTTTATTCCTTAATTTTAGCCTGTTTTCTTCTTTGTGGTTCGACATCAGTGTTCGCGACATTCCACTTATCAAAGGCTGTTTTGGAGTTGTATTATGTATTGTTCATTTGAACGTTCTTGTGCAATCAGCGTTAACTTTATCACTGTTTAGTTTGAGCTAATGAAATGTTTAGTTCAATAACAGACGTTTCTCGACCATAAAATCGCATACTAATTCGACATCACTCAGTTTCGCATCACACTGAAGAAAACCTCTATTATGACTCTTTTTGGTGACATTTTACATTGGTTTCTATAAACACGTTAGCTCGCTCGTGCATACTTGTTCTAACTAAATAACATTGATTTCTTTTCACACGCACTTGTTATATGTTATTTGGCGCTAATTTATTAGTCGGCTAACACGATGACAAAACGTGGCCATTCAACTTTCACCAAGACAGTGACAAGACTTCAAAACACATCATTTCGATCGCGATCAAACAGCTGTATTAGTATTCTCATTCGTAACAGCTACCTAAAAGACGTTTAAAGATATATTTAATCAGTTGAAATGTGTCCTCAATGTAAATGACTATATCGTTAATTAAACGGCACATGTTCCTGCTGGTAATCATGCATGTATACCCAGCGTCTATCTGTCAGGTTTATGAGATTCGCAGGCTAATCAATCATTAATCACATTGCACGTCACCATTGCATTCCTACACCAGTTAGGGAATTTGAAAATAGCAATTCTAGCCATTTGTTTGGTTTCATTGCTTCTTTGTTACACTATTATCGACCAAGTATTGATAACCTTTTATACTCCACGCTACTACCAGCTATGCCGGATCAGTGGTTGTCTTTTCTTGGCTCGCCAATTAAACATACTTTTTAATTTTGTGAACAATTGGACAGTCACCAGCGGCAAGGCACCCACTGTGCTAGTACAGCAAGAAATGATAAGCACTCGTGTTTTCATTATGGTGTAAAGATTGGCTAGCTGAACTATAAGTTAAATGAGTTCAATTCACACTGCCGGATTAACGTTCTTCCAGGGCTTTTCGGTTAAGAAGGGGAAGATGATTCATGCTATTATGTGCTTATTCGTGTAGTTATAAGTAGTTCCGTAATAATAGTAAATAAGTAGTTATGTAACTGAAAAACCCTTGTAGGGAGTTGCAATAAAGTTTCCATTCCATTATGCGATGTTCCAGACCAAAATGTCTTTATATCGAGTAAACCTCAAAACAGTAGGTTGAAGCGATTGGAGAATACATGTAACACAGAAATACCATTGAAACATATTAGAGCCCATTTAGACGGTACAATTTTTGCTTACGATTGTCGCATGCGACATCATGCTTACGACACGACTTGGGTGCATATAACAAGGAACATTTTTGCTTTTAAATTTTCCTTATAACCAGTCATCATTTCGAAATAAGTTGCTTTTTTGTCGAAATGTTGTCGCTATTGATGTTAATTCGGCTAGTTAATAATTTAGACCTTATTCATAAATGGCGGCCGATTAATTATTATTTTATATTCATGCTAATCAGTCCCCCTAGCCTCGTTAGTATGTGCAAAATTCAAAAGAATTTTTACTCTAAAATGAGGCTAGGGAGGCTGATTAGTATAGGAAATCGTATGAACGCGAGTGCAATTCGTGATTTATGGGCACGAGTGATGTTTTGAAAGTTCTCAAAATTGCACGAGCCTTTAGGCGAGTGCAATTTGAGAACTTTCAAAACATCACGAGTGACCATAAATCACTAATTGCACGAGCAGTTCATACGATTTTTTGTTTATAATATTCTCAACAAAATTTTGCTGCGGCCATCACGCTACTCTGCACACGAAACGCTTCACTAGTTTCCAAAGTGCTCACATGTTTTATTTGAATGCGCAGGCAAACCAAGTGTGAACTTTTTGAAAGAATTACAGTACAGTGGAACCCCGATTTAACGAAGTGCCAGGGACTGGGGAAATTGGTTCGTTAAATCGGGGTTTCGTTAAATCGAGAACCCCGATATAACGAATTTGTTGAAAACTGACCAAAAACTTCGTTAAATCGGGGTATAGTTAATAATTAATTTGGCGTAATGTTAACTGATTAAAGACAAAGAAGATAAAGCCGATTAGATGGCCACGACAGTACTATTTTTAGCAACATGTATGACTGTAATGGACTGCTGACAACTTTCTTAGAGAATTAAAATATTTTACTGTAGTCGATTATTCATCTTCTGTGGCATGATGACATTCATTCGTTATATCGGGGTAGATTTTACATTCGGGCTTCTAGATTGTGTTCGTTATATCGAGGATTTCGTTAAATCGGGGTTCGTTAAATCGGGGCTCTTTTCCATACATTTTATTGTAATTCTGGCCGGGCTGAATAAATTTGTGCGTTAAATCGGGGACTTCGTTAAATCGAGGTTCGTTAAATCGGGGTTTCACTGTACTATAGTTTAGAAAACAATTAACCATTAACTTGAAAGCTTATTTCAATGCCATTAAGTGGCAAAAACGTCTCTTCTTGTCCGGTACCGTTTATCGCAATTCCGTATTGCACTCTATAACCTATTTATGCATTCGTCATTGACCAATCAGAAGCTGCATATTTTGTTGAGTATATTATAAGCATGAATATAAAAGAATAATTAATCCACCGCCATTTATGAATAAGGTCTATAATTAACTAATTAAACTATTATGGGTTTTGGGGGAAAAAAAATATTTAGCCTAAACAATTTGTGTCGTAAGCATGTTGCATGCGAAAGTTGTAAGCAAAACTCTAAATTTGTCTTTGGAGAAGCTGGTCACATGCAACCGGAAAAGAAGAAATGGATTCCAAAAATCACAACTAATGAGTTCTGACAGTCGGGCCGACATAATCAAGTTTACTTTTGTCTGTTCCTCTTAATTCTCTGGAGCGATAATCGCCAAAAATAGCAACACAAAAAAGTTTAGAATAAGTTTTAGTGATAGCAATGAATAACAAGACAGTTTGTTTTACATTGTAAGAAATTACTCGTAATGGCATTTCTCTTTTGCCAAACTTCCACAAACAACTGAAACTTTGCACCATTTTTTGTTAAATTCGGTATACTCAATTAATTTTATTATTTAACAATTCATACACCTTAGTCTATGTTTCGATAGGTATTACGTATAATCTAAAAGTGCTCGTTACTCAATTGTTTGATTTAGATTGCCAGGCTATATCTATGGGATTACAGAGGGAACCAAATACTCCGCCCAGTAAAAGTATAATTTAATACGAAACCAAAAATATACATGAACTAACAACAACAGTACTAGTTTGTATAAAATTAATAAGAAATGGGCTTTGAAGTAATTAACTCATATTAATTGTATACCTAATCGTACAATTTTGGCACGCTTCGATGCCTTGTCGTACCCTAATTCGGAATCAACCAATCAGAAGTTATTTCTACTGTCCAGTAATCCTGTAATCAAGCAACTGACCTGATATCCTACGATCACAAATTTAGTCGTTATTACCTAACTGATAAGCCCTTTTGTCTTTTGTTGGTTATGTAGCATTTTCGTTTTTGTGTGTGTGTATCGATGAGAGAGTTTCTTTCTATATTGTTCACATTATAATTAGTTAAGTGAAATAAATAAATGTTTTCTACACTCGGTATTTTGCAATTATAAGCATTCTATTCCAACCAATCAGAGCTCGCCATTTTTATTGAATTAACACATCGGTAATCCATAGTATCTTCGGCAATATTCGGAAGATTTCGGGAATCTAGATCTTCAGAAATGTACAGAAATTTTCGTAATTTAAACTTTAGAAAATCTTCGGAAATATTTCGGAAACAGAAGCCCTTCGACAATCTTTGGAAATTGATCGGAAATGTTCAAACGACTTTCTAGTCATTTATGCCCAAATACATTAAGTTCTCGCGAAATATTTGCCCGTATTCTATAGAAAACCATGGAATAACCAGTAATTATGATCATACATAACATTTTCGTTATATCTGTTTCTAATATTGGTCTTGATAGTTGTTCATGGCCGTTAACCAATGATTTATGTCACTTTGTTTATCTCACCTGTAGGTCATCATAAAGAAGATTTCGAACATATGTTGATTAATGACTTATTCAGGACTGGCTACAGCAAAGAAGCCTTACCTGTAATAAACAAATCAGAGCCGATTGAAGTCCAGTTTGATTTGGCGTACAGTCAACTTATATATCTGGTAAGAAAACTTCGTTAGGGGTTGTTTTAAAATAAAGACAATACAATACAATAGACCCTATTCACAAATGGCCGCCATCCAATTTTTTGCTTGACTAAGTTTTAAAGAAATTGATGATACCACATTAATGTGCACTGCAAAATATATCACCTTTGGAAGTTTGAGTATTTTTGGTTAAATGGCTGCAAAGTTATGGCTCATTTACATTTAAGATATTTGTATGGGAAATCACAACCTATCCTAAAAAGCCTCGCTTTCGTGTTTTTTCCAAAATTGAAAAGGCTATAATTCGGTGTATGACTTTTATTTATAGTGATAATACACGATAAATTACCATAAATAAATAATTAATTACAAGACGTCACAAAAATGTCAAATATTGTTAAAGTCAATAAACAATAAAACTGTCATCCATATATCCGATGGTTTGTGGTGACTCGATATTAAAATCTAGTTTTTTAAGTATATTCGATTTCTTAACTTTTTTGGCATATGCTCCGTTGTCTAGAAAACACAGTAAAAAAATGAGTATAGTGTAAATATTTAAGCTGGACGTTATATATTGTGATGTTGATACTCAACATGTATGTACATACTGCTGTTTTTTGGCATTATTAAAATTCTAAATCCAAAAACTACCAATCAAATTATAATCGGGAAAACCCAGTGGATATTTTCATGTCATTTGATCAAATTGAAATTGAAATTTGATTAACGTTACCAGTAACGGCCGCCTGAATCACTGTGATTCTTTTAAAAGCTGTTACAAAAACCAATATTTTCACATTATTTTCCACTTCCAAGTGTTTTCTAAGTAGCTCCGAAGAGAAACCTAAGAAAATTGATGGTAAAAATCTGCTTTGTTTCTTGTATATTTTTGTATGGCCGCCAAAAAAAAAAAATGTATGTAAATTGGTGTCCCAGTCCGGTACCGTATATTATTTTGAAAAACATTGAAATAAAAAAAAGCAGCGCCAGAGGAAAGTACTAGTCGGTGGCTTTCATTTGAATGGTCAAACATCAGGGTCAATGGTTAGGCACAATAAACAGTACCACGTACACGTGATAGTACTGCTCAGTATTTAAATGACTACATACACAAGGGTTTCATCACAGACGCAAATGTTACCTGAGCTGTAGAATCACCTTGTACATCATAATAAACAGTACCACATACAATTACTGCTCAATAGCTTTCATTTGAATGGTCACACACACTAGGGTTTCTTCCAGACTCAAAAATAGAATCACATTAATAACCTTGAGGTATACATGGCTTTAGGAGTGAAAGGGTTAATATAGTGGAAGTATCTTAGTTTTTTTTAATTTGTTTTTTCAATAGGATAGCAAAAATCAAATACTCTCCAGCAAAGTGTGGCTAAGACAGGTACAGTGTTCTTACTTTACTATTAACTTTTTGAGTTAGACATCATAACTGCTAAAGTAGTTTGAATGTGGAATAAAAGGCTAAATAAGTGATGAAGAGATGAAAATAAAGTCCTCATTACCCCTAAAATATACTGATCAGACAAAAATAAACCCCAAAATACCATGATTATAATTTCATAACCCCCCAGAAGGACCCATCCATCATGCAAATAGACTTCATATTTTATATCAGTATACTATAACATAATTTTTGAATAATTAATTTAACTTAATTTTATTAATCTATAGATGTATTAATAAAACTGTCATTTATATCCACTGTTTCAACTGGTTTGTTTATTTCTTCTTAGATGTGGACTAACCCATACCTTAAATGGGATCCTGCGAAGTATGGTGGAATAGAATTCATCAATATTGACCCAAAATTGATTTGGAAACCAGACATCATCCTTTACAACAAGTAAGATTTAAGCTTTCGGTTGCCAGTCTGCAACCTTTGACAAATTTAGTTCAAATTAATGTAAATGTACTGTGTATACAACATGTATATTTTTCTATTTTGTCGACTTTGTAATTACTACTGAAAAATAATATTTTTCTGGAGAGACATGACCAGTAGAGCTCTGCTATCATAAAAACGTGGGATGTTTGACTGCATACTTGTCTAATAATAATAAATTAATCATCTTTTCTTTGTTTTCAAAGTATTGGCTTTGGTGAAACTGGTGCAATATATAATTTTGACACAAAGGCAGTGCTGAAGTTCGATGGATATACAAAATGGTTTGCTCCGACAGAGATTCACAGCATCTGCAAAATTAATATTAATTATTTCCCCTTTGATGACCAGAAATGCCCACTTTTATTTGGTTCCTGGACTTATACAGGTGAGAATCCAGTGTCTTTGGAAGGAAGTTGTTTCCTTGAAATATATAATTTTGCGCTCCATGTATTGTTTGCAAAGCATGCTCCATGTATTGTTTACAAAGCATGCTAGGGGTGACTTTAGGAGGACTCAAACCCTAACAGTTTATAAAACCTGATATGTGAACCATGTGCAAGGTGGAAGGTGTTGTGGCACAGATCGAGAGGTTAGAGTTTGAGACTGGCTCCCCCCCCCCCCCCCCCCCCCCCCCTTATCCTGGGGTCTTTGCGATTTGTTCTTGGGCAGGATACTTTAGCTACCTTTATAGTGCCTTTCTCCATTCAGAAGTACACTGTATGTATAACATTGGGTACCGGCAAATTGTTAAGAAAACCTGACAAAAATGCTGGGGTAATCTGCGATGAACTAGCATCCTATCCAGGGGAAGTTGTAATACCTCTAAGCACTTCCAAACCAGAGTTAAACACCAGCCTCTTGAACTTTACTTTTACTAAACGAGGGGGGTCTAAATGAACAAAATAGAACTGAAAAAACCAATCATTATCAATCTCAATCGAACTAAACCCCGCTAACTCAAACTCCCAAGGGAGACAAAAAAGTAGTTTGAGATAGAGGGGGTTCGAGTTAGCCGATAGTAAATGACTGAAAAACAAGGGCAAGGGGAATGGGTCTGAGTTCGAGATAGCGGGGTGTTCGAGTTAACCGAGTTCGAGTTAATGGGATTCTATGTATTAGTGTTTGATTGGGTTCGGCAATCGAACATAATCAAACATTTAATTTTGTGTCACTGCGAGTTAAATTATCAAACCAATGGACAATTGAACTAAATCGAACCCGAATCCAGTTTGATTTTGTTCAGATTCACAGGAATAAACAACCTTTTCATTTTATTATATAACAGAATAAACTGAAAAATGCCCAAAAAATATAAAAGATGTCACTGTAAGCAAGTAATAATTGAATGTTCAATTACGGTTCGATTGAGTTTGATTGCCAACCGTTCAGCAATCGAACGTTTGACTTTGATTGTGTTCAATAGGATATTTGCATGATGGCGTCATTTGACTACAACTACCAGAATCCTTCAGTTTTTCTTTTTCTCATGCTAATTAGAGCCATTGTTATTAAACCCCAATTGGATTTAACAATTTAAATAATAAAGGAAAAGCGAAATGAATTCTGGTAGTTGTAGTCAAATGACCACATCGTGCAAGTGTGCTATTGACAAAATTTTATTGTGAGTTCGATTATGTTCGATTGCCGAACCCAATCGAAGATTGAGTTATATTACCGAACATACGATTAGACAACCCGGGACTAAACCACAATGGTTTTGAAGTAGTGAGAGGACCTCTGGCCCAGTGGTTGGTGCCAGTATGTTGGACTCCAGAACACCTGACAAAATGCTGGAAGGTAACCTGCAATGGAGTATCATCCCATCCAGGGGGTCAAGAGGAGTAGCAATTCCCTAGCTGCTTCATGCTAAAATGTGCTTACCATAAAATCAAAATTTATGTTAGTCTGTTTTTCTATGTTAAAAATAATGTAACACGACTCTCATACAGTTGTAGTTATAATAAATTATTGCGTTAAATACATTAAATACTTTATATAAGCTTATTAAGCTTATCAATATAAGGCTTTCGCTTACCTTGAGTGAGCATCTCATTTTCACGGATGCGTTTTCCCAGCTTTGTAGATAGATCGTAGCGTGTAAAGGAATTACTTTTCCCATTGTGAAACGATAGAATCCGAAGTAGCCTGATATTCTCGTATGAAAAAGTCGTGACCTTTAGAAGACTGTAAGATTATTGTTTCTTCCGTTTTCGTTTCCTAATAATATTTTGAATTGAGCGCCACATCCTCCATCGGAACCGCCATCTTGAAATCGGAGTAGACCCTGGGAACGAGGTTGCTTCTCAATACCTAGGTTAGGCTCCAGTCCCTACTCTTCCGAGACCGCGAGCACAATTTGCACAAGTCCACAAGTCTATCGATCGCTCGATCGCTCGATCGATCGATTGATTGGTTGACGTATGTCAAATGAGCCAACATGGGTCCACATACCCACCTTTGAAATATTCGCTTTATCGTACTGTCACGATCCCGCACAAAAGTAATCATGACTTCATCGTTGTTTTCTTTTAATACATTTCAGGCAACAAACTAAACCTTACCAAGAAGCGTGACTCTGCAGACCTCTCGAAATACACAATCAGCGGAGAGTGGGAATTACTGGAGGCACCTCTGAGTCGGAATGAAGTCAAATACAGCTGTTGCCCACATCCCTTCATCGACATCACGTACACGATCCACGTCAAACGCAGAGTACTCTTCTACCTGATGAACCTGATCGTTCCGTGCATTGTCCTGGCTATCTTGACAGTTTTCTCGTTCTATTTGCCCCCAGAGTCAGGAGAGCGGATGGGCCTGGTCATAACCATCCTGCTGGGTTTGACCGTCTTCATGATGGTTTTCACAGACAATGTGCCGCGGACCTCGGAGGTCACCCCGCTGATTGGCAAATACTCGGTCACAGTCCTAGTACAGGTCACGGTGGCTCTAGTGGTCACGTGCTCTATTCTAAGAGTTTATCACCGTGACCCAGAAAGGAAGATGCCAGCCTGGTTTCGCAAGCTAATTTTTGATATTTTAGGCCCCATGCTGCTAGCCATGCCGTCCCAGGAACGAGCAAAGATGAAACAAGATGACAAGAACAAGAATTTTTACACGACTAAAGTGCAGGGACATCCGTATGAAATCCACCGCAGTCAGAATCAACTGGTTGTGTCCATGCCAAAGATCGCAAGCCCAAAGAGAGGCGAGACAGAAACCGACAGCAAATGCTTCCTCACATCAGCCATGGGATCCAATCTGTCCCTGACGCCCTCGGATGAACGCATGGAAGAGATCGTTTATGGCATGCGCGCTATAGTTTCTCATTTGAAAGACACGCAAGAATCGGAAGCAAAGGTCAACGACTGGCATCACGCAGCCGCAGTGCTGGACATTGCGTTCTTCTGGATCACGGCGATTACCATATTAGCATCCACAATGGCGTTCTACTTTATGATCCCTGACTAACTGTGGGAGCAACCTCTTTCCCAGGGGCGGGAAGAAGAGAGACCCTGGAAACGAGGTCCTCTAAAATACCTGAGTGTATAATAGACAAGCAACGGTTCTAGAAACAAATATGCTAGCCCTTGATTAAAAAGCGATGTAAATCCAGTTAGCATGGTTAGTATAGGCAACTTTAGCACTTATTAACATATGAACTCCCTAACACAAGCCCTGGAGTAATGAACATTAGTTCAACTCCATGCAGCAGTGTCGTTACAGTAACACTATAGTTTGCATGCTAAACTTGGGTGAACACCATTTCCACCTTTGACTGACACATGTAATACCTCAAAAATATCCTTCTTTTAAGGCCATGTTACACGATGTAATCTAAATCATGCAACTTCTCTCGCGACAAGTTTTTAATATGAAACATTGCACCGTTTAACTGATACCACGCAAACTTGACAAAATAGACAACTCAGTTCTACTTTCTGTAACATTTGCAGCAGCTTAACAGTTAAGTGTGCAGTATCGCTGTATATTTTTGTGAGTTGTGCTATCTGATTTTGACGAGCCCGCACACTTACAGAACTGTCTAATAAGAGATTTATTATCCAACTGCTTTTAAAGCGTCAAAAAACGAAGAATTAAGAATACATAGTCAAAGTCACGAATGATGAACAAAAAAAACGCGAATTGATCATGAGAGAAATAATTAGTGGCCAATCCGAACCCAGGGCTCGGTTGATTAACAACTGTTGTCGCTCGAGTTAATTAATTGCAGATATTTTGTATTATTATACAATGCTGATGCTATCTCAGTTTTGACTGGCTAAAAGCACTCTGCTAATTCCAGATGGCACTGTGTCAACGCGTCATATCTACAGACACTGGTATTTATGCATGTAGGTATGACGCGTTTTTGCAGACGATGGTTTTTATGCATGTCGATTGACGTCATGCACGTGTACCACGCCGGCGTCGTTCGCTTCATTAGTGACAACGAAAACGGAATTAAAATACGCCACAATCCGCGAAGGAAAATAGCTATAAAACGCTGCAAAGTTAAGCCCGAAATGATGATTTAGTTTTTTAGATGTATAATAAAACAATGATTGGATTCGGTTTTCGCATGATAGCGAAATTATCAAGGCCTCGGTTTGTGTTATCCGCCTAATCCCAGTTCGGCTTCGGCAAATAAAGCAAACCTCGGCCTTGCTAATTCTCGCTATAATGCTCAACCTCATCCAATAATTGTTAAGTATTTCTCGTTGTCACCTCTTCGAATGAAAAATCCTCAGTATATATTTTGCCTTTGGTGACGTTTTGCAATTAAACTTGATATAGTAAATTTTCCAATAGAGTCATTCATTTGTTAATGGTAACACTGCTGGGAATAAGAGAGGAAGAAATTGAAGAGAGGAATAAACGCATGAGGCTATAGACTGTACAAACCATGATAAGCGAGCAATAGGGCTGTTATAAAGGGGAAGTATAACAGGGATTTTGATCTTTTTTAGTCAAAACTGTGCTTCGGTACCATTACTTATTTACAAAATAATTCTCGATCACCAAGAGAAAGAAATCAACCAAATTCTTGAAAGAGGAACAAATTATGATCTGTTCTAGTGCATTTGGAAACGAAAATGCGAGAACTTAATCCATTGTGACCCAGTCCATCTATGGCCAGACACTTATTGACAGTTTTAGCACTGAGTAGGATGGTAATTTATAACAAAACTGGACCATTTTGGCTTTTGAAATGACATCAGATGTTGTGAAGTCTGTTTTCCAAGCCCAGTGGTTGGTCAGTACCAGCTGATTCGATTTAGTTCCCTTCTTCGAATAAGCCCCACCCCTTGAATAAGCATCCCTATTCTAATAGGCGCCCCTATTATAATGATGGAGCCTACACAGGAGCTCCTGCCTACAGTATGTACCCCTGTTTCCAATATTATCGCTCAGGCTACTTAGTTCAGTGTAGATCTGCGCCGGGCCGCGTTATAAATTGAATAATTGCGGTAGGAGTATGATTGGTTATCCAATTACATATATATACCTGAGTGAGGAGAGGTGTTGCGGTAGAAAAGTGTCTTGCCCTTGATCACGACACTGACAACACGAGAACAAATGGGATACGTTTGACGTTTTTTAGTGTTGTCATGGCAACGAATCTTGACGTCATAGAAATCTCAATTTGTTTATTGCTAAAACAGTTACTCTTCAACATTATTGATGTAGCTGTGATAGAATACCAAAGACAGGAAGGTCTAAAGTATTACGAGCAACCTTAATAATAGAAAACTGTCGTGGCCATGATAAATAATAATAATAATCAACTTTATTTACGAGCTAGTGGCCCTCCATCCTAAAACTATAAATACAAATACAATAACACGATGGGTCAGAAATATTTTAATCCCCATGCTTGGCCAAACTTTCAAAACTTTAACATTAACAAAATCTATTTCACTCGTCGAGTTCAGGAATGAAAAAGTTCATAAAACAAAGTGTAGAGGATTGGAAAGTGTTGAACCAGACAACACTGAGAAAGTCTTGTGCGGTGCTATTTTACTTCGTTGTACTGCACGAAAGGCGGTAGTCAATTTTCCGGAATTTTCAGTGCAGAAAAAACACTGTACCATGTAATCATTAGCAGTTTGGTTTTCATTTCAAGTTTAAGTGATTGTTTGGTCTACTTATATCACACCCCTTACACTAACTGCATCAAAATGAAATTCGCATCGATTCGTCAAAACAATTCTTTGTTTTCGCCTTTTGATCGACCACTACTCGTGACTTGATTGACATTACCTTCATCTCGGCAGGGTACAAATGAATGCGGGATAGTAATCTTTGAACAGTTCTTAATCTTTGAACGTTTTATCAAGATTGTGGTTGAGGGAAACAAAAAACACAAAAGAGTTTCCAAAGAGATTTTGTTCGTGAAGGAACGTGCCAAACAAAGGGATGCCATAATCAGCAACTGAGGATACTGATGCTAATCATTTAATTGGTGGAAGCCGATGTTTGACCCGCTGTTACGGCGCTTAAAAAGAACAATCGGTCGAAATTAAGGCCATTTTATGCCAAATGGCTGAAAGCCAACCGCGTTTGAAAGTTCTGCTCTCAGTTGTAAATCGGCCATGATGTATCACGGATTGCTATTCGCTTTGGCCATTGTGGCCTTTCACAGAGTCTGTCGAGGTAAGTACACATTTCGCCTCTTTTACATTCCTGTATTTTCTGAGTTGAGATTGTTTACAATTAGAGCCCGTTAATTAGAGGGATTGTTTTGAACTTCGACTACTGCTAGTCCAGTTGACTTTGGCTTGAAATACGTACAGCTTTGAGAGCGAAGAGCACATGGAAACAGTTTCTAAACATCAATTATGTCTCTCAACGACAACTGACGATCCTATAACAGAGTTAGCCGGCTTCAATCCCATACTGGTGCACCGTTATTTCACTTTGTGATAAGAATACGGGTCACTTACAAGTTATAGCAAACTTAAACGTATATTGAAGCCCTGCGGAATTAATAAGCCAGAACATGAGCTAAAGGAATGTCATATTGTTCACCTTAATTATATTTGTATCATTGCGTTTTCAACTGAGTTATACTACTGCGATATGACATGGTGTATGTTTAGGCCTAGAACTGTCCATTTAAGACTTTAAACTTCCATGAGTCGACGGAGCCGGTTTCATTTCGATTTATTGTTGCCATAAGTCTCACCAGGGCCTCCGCAGACTAGGCCAATTGTTATCGATAACTATTTATTTAGTTGTCGATCATAACTGAAGAGTTGTCGATAACAAAAAAGCCAGTGTGTGAAGCTAGTTATCGATAACTTTAAAGGCCTTAGTTATCGATAACTAGCTTCACACACTGGCCTTTTTGTTATCGACAACTTTTTATGATCGATACGGTCTGTGAAGGTCCTCAGTATGGCGATTATGACGATATGGATTGTTTAATCAGGAAGAAAGCCCTCCACTAGACAGATGAATTTCAGTCCCTTACCCCGATCTACTGTTAATCACACTCACGGCTGTCTTCTACACAAGAAACAATTAGTTCTAGTCAGTCCGCTTAGCTCACACGAAACAGCCTCGACAACAGCAAACTCACACACAATCATATGATCACAGCTGTAGTAAAAGAGCATTCCCTTTTAGGACTTTTAGTTCAACTCAGTTTTAAAGTTTAATAGTTTAGACCGAAACATCGAGCGAGAGAAACAGTTATGAGCCAAGGGACTCAGTGGAGGGCGATTTAATTTAAGACATGTTTGCTGTAATTTTTCATGTACATGAGTGTTGACTTTAATTTTACTCTAAAAAAAAAAACAAATGAGGACACATTTGTCTTTTAACAAAAGCTGCAAATGATATCCCTGACTTCGTTGGTTCTGATTCGGCTCCAATATTGAAAAGACATCAGTGGTTCATTGTGTAACGTTCAAACATGCAGCGCCTTTGACCGGCATGATTACATCTTGATTTGATGCCGTGACCCACTGTGACTCTGTAAATAGTGATGTAGAAACTTAAACATGCTCAAGATCTTTTGTCCCCCATTTTTATTTTGATACCGGTAAACGTTCCAAAAGAACATTTAACAACTTTAATATAATACAATGAAAACTGATCTAGAATAAAAAACAGCAATCGAACTGACGTGGTGTGTTCGTCTGACACTGCATCTTTTTAAAATTTCCAAGCAATTAAAACAAGGTCCCCTTTTCTGCATGCCTTTTATATCACTAGCAAAAATCTCCTGTTCTCTCCCTTTGAACATGCAGAGAAACAGAAAGCGAATTGAATTTTACCCCCGGGGGGTTACTCCCTGAAATTTTTACAGGGGGTATGCGGCCTGCTTCTTGAAACCCTTACCCTATTTCAGACCAAAATATGTAATTTTCCATACCCTATTTCAGACCTGATCCAAAAATCGATACCCTATTTCAGACCTATAAATTAAAATTAGTACACGTGTCTAATACATGACTTCAGCTCCCCAGGAATGGGTTCCATTTGCGCAAACATTTGAAAAGGGCTTCAAATTCCCAATGTTAATGGAAAAAAATAACTTCGTCTAAAAGCCAAACCAAATTCCAGGCCAGAGTGCACAAAACATGCCCTATTTCAGACCAAAATGGTCAGAATCTATACCCTATTTCAGACCAAAACGGCTCAAAAACCATACCCTTTGGCGCCGCACATACCTATATAGCTTGTATAAGGGAGTACCCCTCCCCTTCCCCCCCCCCCCCCGGGAATTTAAAACTGATGAGCCCCTTTGTTAACTCTCAGTGACAAAAAAAAACGGTCGCATTAATTAATTGCTGTAAATGTTTCAACAAACACAATTCACTAAATGTGGCTAGCGTTCTCCGCGTGTGTGCGACTGTGCGTCAATGGGCGTCAAAGATACTCTAGATTGTTAGCGTTAAACGAATGTTTGTTTTATTGGAATGCCTGTGGTTTGTATAGGAATAAGATGTTTGGTAACCGCGGCGAGTGAGCGAGTTAAACAATGTTTGCCTGCTGTTTAGTAAAAAGCTCTGCAGGTAGCCCAACTAACGAACGTTCAAACTTCCGAAAAATGTTACATTTTTTAGTTCATGCTAATTATAAGAAAGTCACAAACAACAACAAATAACAGATTTTAAAATCTGGTTTGAAAAAGTGGCAAAGAACTGAAACACATCATCCAGTTTGCTGTTAAATTCTTTGACTTATATACTTTCTAAGTAGACTAAGCTAAGAATATTTTAATAAAGCCCCAAGATTGATCATTAGTTAATTTCTCCTCATAAAATCAATAAAATTATAAAGCACTCATGTCAATAGAGTTAAAACATTAAACATCGCCAAAAGGAACACAAACTCTCTCAAGTAACAGCAATGTATGGAGGCCATCGTATC